>JAPYZM010000754.1:0-25494 GCA_030522845.1 Psyttalia concolor
TCCAAACCGAATTTCTCCTGTTTACATCTACTCAAGAGTGCCGTGGTATTATAGTCAACAGTGTTTGTTTTGATAGGAAGGAGTACCTACCTAGAAAAATCAGAACACCCAAATATTTCAGGTATTATTGCCACCTCAGTATTAAGTAAGCAGTGTTACGGTGAACAATGAATGTCAAGGAAATTTTCGTGATGTGCGCGGGCTTATCGAACGGCCTCCAGTTCTTCAGTTCGATTAAAAAATCGGTGAGGGCCTTGAAGGACGCTCTACCGGAATATGGGGTAAGTCACGAACATTATCACGATTTTTGGTAAATGTATACAAAGACCCCCCCAAATAAATTCACATTATTCGGCTAGAATTTTTGTGATATTACTCCAAACCGAATTTCTCCTGTTTACATCGACTCAAGTAGATTAGATAGATTAGACTAGATTAGGTAGTAGATTAAGTAGATTTGATGATATTTTATTAAGACGGTTTTCGAGCCTGCGATGAAGGACAACGATCTACTGGCGAGACGTGTCGCGGTCGACAACGGTTGATAAGCGGAGCTGGAAAACAAATAAAAGTAGCTTCCCTACATTTTATTTTCCACTTCCTTCACGATTTCGATGCTCACGTTGCCAAGGCGTCATAGTCATACGAACCATCAGACTAGGCAAATGTTTTGTGTTGGAAACAGTTCGTTAAACAGCAACGCAATTTTCAGTCTGACTGCTTTTATTTACGTTTTTGTCCTTGCTTTTCATTTTAGTCCGCGGTAGGGTGGGATTGAATAGCTACCAACCAGATTTTCTGTTCGGTAAAGTAACTAAGGACTTGGAAGGCTCAAGTTGCTTCCGAAAAAAGGAAAGAACATTGATAAATAAATGAAGTAGTCACCTATCCACACACTGAAAATTAGGTCAGACAAATTTTTCGACTCGAGTGTCTATTCCCTATATGAGCCTCATACAATTCTACTGGTGCTAGTATTGATTCTAGATGCTACCATGCCCTTCATTTGGTTTGTCTCTTGATCCTTAGTATGGCCCTCATGAACCCCCACAACTGGCCGTTGCATTAACTCATAATTTCATTGCACAGAAACCAAACAATTATTGAAATTAAATGCAGCCGATTTAAATTCGATCAATAAAACATGCACACGTACTGGAATATTTTCTCTTCAATTGATCGATGAGAAAAAAAAATATGTCAAGTTATTTAAACAGTTCGGGTAAACATCGCCACAGCGGCGCCGTTTTGTTTCCATCCCCTTACTTCCGGTACATTTGTTTTGCGCGCCCATCGATCCCGTAACACGCGACATTGGCCATTATGCGCATTCCTCATTCCCCCGCCATCAAAATATCCCCTATCATCATCTTCAAAATCCATCCAGGAAGAAAGCAAGTATCCGTCAGAACAAGCACAAAAAAGCGTTAATAAAAATTATCAGACTGAAAACTTTTTATAGAAATAGAAGTTTGACTGTGACGCTTTGGATGATCATTTAGATTATCATCACCTTTACTCAAACACAGAAATACTTATTTTGAGATTTCAAAAATTGTGACACATTTTTTTAAGTTAATGCAATAGTATATTAGGCAACATACTGAAGTTGGAACCTCGAAATTTCGCGCTTAAATGACAAGTCTCAACTTAAGCTTTCATTCTTCTGGGCCAAAGGGAATGAAAAATCTGGATATGGCTAGTAATGGTTCATACCCCATAAAAAACACATGAACCTAAATACCCGAGCGTCAGCAGTTTTTTTTCACTCCATTAAAATTCATAACACACATGTGCTAGTGTTATTGTTGCGCGAGGGTAGAATGAAGTGGGTAGTTTTTATTTTATAACGAGGGAGGCTCTTCGATATTACATGCGCGGGAGTCGACTGTATCCAGGCGTTTTTTATGGTGAACCACGACATTTAACGGGCACACCACCACCACCACCACCACCGCTCACTGAAAAATATCAAACACAGATAAACTATCCGGCTCGCCTACGTATCACGTTCACAGTTCGTCCAAGGGCGATGAAGAATGTCCTTTTAAGAGTGAGAGTTGAGTTTTATTTTATTCGCTCTCTGCTCGCTCCGCTCGCTCCACCCAATCTCTACTGCGACAGATTGGGTATGTCTAAGTTTTAAATACCTTCTCGATACGAAGATCATTTATCGTGGAAACTAATTTAGCAACCGTTGGAAGAACACCTCAAAAAATAAATCTTTATTTGAACATTCTAAAAATCCGCAGTTGAAATATTTGAAAGTCTTCTGTTAATATATGAACCAACGAGGAGGTCTTTATCGACATTTACCAAAACAAAATTCCAAAATCTTTCTTCATTTTGTACGAAGGTTATATAATCACTAAGCCCACACTCAACAGCTACTGAGGAAGCCATGCAGCCTAACAACCCGTATAACTCATTGGCATTTCGAACGATGTCAGGCATTTTAGGGGTTGGTGTTTATGAGACATTATGTGTAACTCAGTGGAAGAATGATCTTCAAACGATCCCCCATTCCCCCTCGTCTTATCTCGTACCTTAAGCAGGCGCTTCCAATATTCGTCCTGTCATACATTGGTACATTAGAGGTGAGAAATTTAAAAGCCTTCAACTTCCAAAAAAATCTCCACATCCACAAAAATGACACCTTGCATTCAGACGTACCCTGACTGCTGGGAAATCTCAAGTTGATACATTGAAAAATTTTAATTTGAGATTTGACAATTTCACAATTCGAGCGTTTACCAAATTCCAAGTTCAATCGTTTCGATGGCTTTTTTTAAGATATGTCAACATTTCAAGTCGATAAATTGAAAGTCTCAATTTAAGACTTTTTTTTCGACTGTCACAAAAAAAAATTACGTGCAAAAAAAACAGTCACGCGATATCTTTGTCATCAAACAGAGTTCCCGCTTACATCTGAGCATACACTTCAAGTGAACCATATGGTGGTAGTCAAAATGTCAGAATTATAAAACATGATAAACACTGAAAAGTAACGATCGCGATGTTTCCCTCCGTCAGGCGGCACTTGGTGATATGTGTGCTGGCGCATTTTACCAGCAAATAGGGGAATTTTTAGCACTTCATGATTCCTGAGTAAATGCTTCCAATCTTTTTATATCATATACCTCTGAGCAAACATGTTTTCTATATGAGTTCACTTTGCCAAAAAAAGATTAGTGGTAAGAATATCGCTCTTTGCCGAAATATAAAAATCTAAATCTGTCGAAAATTCTCACTGGCAATTTGAGAATAAAAATTTTTATATCCCCCTCCTACACTCAGAAAAAATATCCTAATATGTTGAAATTTCAAATATTTCTGAGGAATATTTTATTATTATTTATTAAAATTTCGATACAGGCTTCTCTTTTAGAAAAAAAGTAATATGCCATATAAACTGTAAAACTTTGCGCTTATATAAGAAATAAATAGAAAAATTGATAGATAATCGGGAGTGATGTTCACGGGCCCATAAAAGTTTGTCCATAGTTATAACGACGACTGTCCATGATTCACGATTAAAAGCCGGAGTGAATTCGCCGATCCAGAAAACGAGACATTCTAATACGCCGAGAGACTTCAGAAGACCGAAACATGGCTAAAAAAAATATTGTAAAAAGTAATATTAGCATACGTGAAAACAGGGGGAGAAAAAAGGTGAACAGCTCGTGAAAGTACAAGAGGCGAACGAATATTCTGGAATTGATCATAGGAAGGAGGAGTTGGGGTAAAAAATAATGTTTAATCGGTAGAAAAACTCGTGGGGCGAGTGCAGTCGTCCGTGGCAAAACAATGGGACTTCCACATCCCAGATCCTGGACGCCTCATCCCTCTAGCCGCCCCTGTCCCGACCCTTAGTACTCTCACGGCCACTTGGGAGAGTGGATTTTTTAATTTTTAATTGGTAGAAGGGGAGGGAGAAAACGAACGCACGATGGAAAAGAAACACTGAAATGGGAGACTGAGATAACGCGTGCGGTCGTAATGGGACGCTCATGTTGACATCGGATTTACGTGTCTTGGATGAATGCGGTACGTGTGAAGTAATCAGCACATCGATGTAATCTACTTGATGTGTTGTATCGAAAAGGATGAGTGTCCAATTTTTGTTGACTGCTTGATAAAATCGATCTAGTTTTCCGGGAAGATTTCTCCAACTTCTCAGGAAAATTGGTTTACCCCTTCTTTGATTTTTTGTTAAAAATCGGGAATTTTATTATGCGGTGGGTTATTTTTAATGAAACTCGGAAAAACCGAATTAAAACTCAACTCAAGATCTTTGCAATCTCAAAATAGGGATACCGTTTGTTGAGTGTAGGACAGTGTTGCGCACCAAAATATTATCATACTCAGTTCACTGTATGTTGCCAACCGACCTCGCCTGAGATTCCACACCATCCTCATTCTCTCTGTCTCCTAGTTTTCAGTATCCTCGACGTGGAGATTAGCGTCAACCTCCAGTGCTAGGAGTCACGGTTCCCACCCCTCTCTTTATGAAAGTTTTTGGTATAAAGGAAGAACGGGATGATAGGTTGTTCCCTGATGCGCTTTAACCCCCATGTCTACTCCCTCTTTGGCCCTCTCTCCCACCCATTCTCTCCCCCCCCCCATGTCCTCCCCCCCTCCATACGCATAAAAACGACGTGCACATCACATAAATACCGGAGTTACCTGTGTTTTATCACGAGCTCTGCGAGAATAAAACGTTGAGAAAAGGAGGCATGATAAAATACGGGAAAATACAGAAAGGCAAGAGCGCGTGGGGGGGAGGGGGGGGGGGCGAGGGGTGCGATCAAAAAAACTCGCGATCCCGATGTATCGACGGACAGATCCTGAACTATCACCTCCCTCTTAATACGCCAACGGAAAAGATGAAGACTCAAAATGGCGAAATAAAGTGAGACTCAGGAATAAGAATAGGAGTCACCTTTAAAGGTCCGAAAAGCCAGGAGGTATGGTCAAAGATGAGAATCCGAAATTATGAAATCAAATAAGAGTCACGACGAAGGGATACAAGGAGTCAAAATAATGAGTGAGGAGACATTTTTAGAGTCACAATTTATTTTATTAAAAGGAATATATCTGAAACGATAGACTACGAGCTACCTGTGTTTTATCACCGGCTCTGCGAGAATAAAACATTGAGAAAAGGAGACCTGATAAAATACGGGAAAATACAGAACGAAAAAGAGGGAAGGGGGAGGGAGGAGAATGCACTGCAATTCAGGAAAAGAAAAAACTTGCGATCCAGATGTATCGACAGACAGATCCTGAACTATGGAATCACCCCCCTCTTAATACGCAAACGCCAGAGCGAAAGGATAACGGAGAGTCCAACGAAGCGGTTCAATATCTTTCGTTGTATTTGGGGGATAATCAATCAGTCCATTTATAAACGGAGGATTTATGAATTGATGAAGAATATATTGAAAAAATAATCAGTAATCATACCACGAGACCCCCAAAAACATCGAGTATTTCCCGATTCTTTTGTTGCGTAGCAATGAGACGGAGAAGTTTTACAGATTAAATTCGCGAGCGAACAGCGCGACTGATTTTCATGAAAAACTTGTTCCGATCGTTGATGCGTATGAAAATATGAAAAAAATGGTCGATTAATTTTTGAAGTCAAGTGGCACTCGACGAATTATTTTTGGTAATCGGGTACGGTCATTCTGCCTGCACTCATGAATTTTCTTCTCTTCTTTCTCCCTCTTCGCGCTCCATCGAATAATATTTGACAGTTATTTAGTTAGAGAGACAACTTTCGAAAAAAATTATAATTTTGGTTAACAAGAGTCAAAACTTAATAACAAAACGAATTAGAACAAAAGAGTCAAAAGAGGGACAGTCAAAATTTTATAACAAACATTTGTTTTTTCAGACAACTGAAGGTGATAAATGTTACAATACTAGAATTACAATAATCGAAATCATCAAACGTCCATTTTCCAAGCTATTTTTCTGAAATTTGTTGGCAAAAAATTCCAAAATATTTGTATAATAAATAATTGTAATTATGGGTCCCAAGAATTCCCTCGCTCTGGAGAGTGAAACGTCTATTTTTGGACTGATTAGCTAAAATTTATTCTCAAGCTTGGGGAATAATTACTGGACTCTAATAATATCAAAGTAAGAAATTGGGTCCCAAACTTTAAAAGCTTTCTGTCTTTGCGGGTACGTAGGCTAGACTCAGTAAGTAATATCCATTAATTTCATGAATACAAACAATTCCCATTTTACCGTTGGGTTTTTGCGGTCGCCGCTGTAGCCCCGGGATGGCTTTATAAACCGTAAACCACCTGCGTACACGATGAAAATAGCGTCGGTCACAACGTAAACATTATAAATTGCGATTTACCTCCATATATACCAAATACAACTGGTGCTCTTAGATAAAAATTAAACACTCGAATAGTTCTTGTCTCTGGTCAGCTGTAAAGATAAAAAATCCGAATCTAGTATAATTTCATAAAATAAGAGTAAAAATTGAGGGTCAGGAGAGTCGTTAGTGGAAACCGGAAGTAGGACTAATAAATAGTTCTCTGGAACACGAGTTAAATTTTTTTAAACAAAATAAATACGTCTCAAAAAACAGGCTATGTCATAAAATAAAACCATAGCTTAAAAAAACTAGTTCTATGAATAAATCCATAGAACTCCCGGAAAAAAATACTCCCGAGACGCTATTTTTTCCGCGACTTACGAAGTGATTTTCCATGATATCACCCAAGCCCCCCCTCAGGTGAAGATAGTCCGAATCCACGGGGGGGGGGGGGCTTGTGGATATTCCAGAAGCATTTGCCTACGGGCGGTAGTTGGGGCTGCCCGTAATACAGTAATGAGGGCTTACTGCCATGGAAACCAAAGCCGCTTACAGCCAACCACTCGCTTTCAGCCCCCCCCCCCCGTCTACCCCTCCCTTAACCCCCGTTGAGCCACGCAC
Organism: Psyttalia concolor; assembly: GCA_030522845.1. NCBI lineage: Eukaryota > Metazoa > Arthropoda > Insecta > Hymenoptera > Braconidae > Psyttalia > Psyttalia concolor. The sequence continues at coordinate 6,962 of JAPYZM010000754.1, forward strand.
CCCTACCGACCCCCTTCACCCCCGCATCTCTTCACCAACTGGCAATGTGCTCCTCATCCGCGATTTACTGAAGACTAAAAAAATTTACCCGAGAATTGCCCATTTTTGTTATACTGTATCGGTAAAACGAATCCGCTCTGGCGTCGCAGAAACCCACTCTTATTTGAATTGATTCTTTATCAAAAATTGAAAAATTTGATATGTATATGGTCATTTTGTACATTACGACCATAATCTATTACATACCTTGGCCAGTAAAAAAAGAAACGTTTCCGATTACATGAAAAGTATTGCCCGAGACGAAGCCGAGTTTGCCAAACTGAGATCTGAGGCTTTTTTTTATTGGCCAAGGTGTGTATACAGAACTTCTTCTCGCGCAGCGGCCGGAAAGTTGCGTTTTCGGCGAGAGGGCAAAATACTAATTTTTTGACCTGCAAGAGGTCAGAAGCGTTAAAAGAAGATCGGAAAGGTCGGAGTAAGGATCACAAGGGGCAAAATCATAGCCACATTTAAAACAAGAGTCATATATCTCCATGTGACTTTCATCTTCAATCACCATCTCCTGCCCGCCATGAACTGAATTCAAAAATAGTCATCCCCCGAGCAATATGAACGCAACTGTCCCGCCCAATCGAGAAAAATGAAAGGAGAGTAAAAAAAAAATCACTACCCATCAAAGAAGAGCGAGTGAATATCCAAGAGTCCGCAATTTCCTTTTCCAATTTGCCATAAACAAGTCGAACGCCCCCTCGTTAAACGCGTACGTCCGTGACTCCTTGAAACTTCCTGCGTTCCTCCACTTCTTACCCTCTCCTATTCCGCGATATTCTGCGAATTCCTTGGAATGTCTCCAGGACGCAAGGAGCTGGGGGAGGGAGGGGAGGGGTGAGGTTTTTCCTTCTCCCACTCATCTTGCCCCCTGGTGTTTGTATTTGTCAGTCCGGGGGAACTTGAGTTTGCTCGTTCAGTGGGAATTAAAAGAATTAAAGAACGTCTCGTTACTTTGCGTATCCCGACTTACTCCAGACAAGACACGAAAAAGTTGGCGCAGGGGATGGAGAAAGTGGCGGGAATGCCCGACTGAGATAAAAAGGTTGGGAAAGCTCGAGAAATCGAAGGATCTGGTACTGGAATTGTTAAGTTAAATTGTTAATATCATTGTGAACTACACCTGCAACCGAACTAAGAAATCCTTATGTCAGCCTTGGAAAATCTTGAGTTGACATTTTCTCTGTCAACTCTTACTTTGCAACTGGAAAGTCTAATCTTGAGACTTTTAAATATCGTAATAATTACAAAAGAATCGAAGGATTCGGTGAGAGCAGCAATTATTTGTCTACATTATTAACATAATCCAGAACCCCACATATCCCCCCGCCCCCTTCCTCAACTTCTAAAACGTATTTGTCAGCGTTCTTGCGGGCTTCGCAAAGAACTCCTAGACCACTGAATAATTTACACAATCGAAAGGACTGGGAGAATTAAAAATCCCCGTCGTCCGCTTCCATTCAAACACCAGAAGATGCTAAAATGCTCGGGTAAATTGGGCACGAAAGAAAAAACGCTGGAGCTGTGTATTTGACGGTTGAATAAAAAATGAGCACCAGATAAGGACCTCTCGAATGCTTAATTCAGGCTGAAATGAAAGACAGAGTGGTAGTGGGACAGTGATAGAAGAAGCGTAACGCTAATGTACACAATTTCAAAAAGTTGAATGATTTAGGGAGTACAGTGACGGTCTCGGATGCTTTTAAGAAAAATTGGAAATGTCGGAGCAATCTGTTCACATTTACAATTCTTTTTCGTGGATTTTGATTATTGCCGAAGGAGCAAGGGGAGCTACATATACACACGGACGTGCACAGACTGACCATGGACGCTGAGAAACGATGATTGATGGAACGAAAAAAATGTTCTCTCTTGCTAAAGTATTGTCACGCACGTACGAGGGGTTGGGAATTTCTGAAGTCTTGGTGTCACAGGGCACTTAAATGATTTTGCAGTCACGTCTGAAATCTGTGACATTTTGATGCAATGTAGGTTAAATGGTGGGCAAATATTGTTGGGTGCCAGCCAAATGTTGGTTCAATGTTGGTCACATATTGGTTCAATATCGGCCCATATTGGTACGATACCGGTCAATGTTGGCACACTATTGGTTTAATGTTGGCATAATCGAAGTCATGCAGTTATATGCCACGGAAATTACATTGCAATCACATTTGAAATCTCATGATTTCCGTTAGAGCGTAGTGTACATGTCAATTTCAAGTGTCAATGGATTGTTGCATCCATCTACAACCTCGGCACCTACGGGGGAAAGGTTCATACACTCACCTCTTCCACTCCTGCCGACGAACCTCAAATCGTTGAATTTGGCAACTTGATTCTTCATGAGGGCTGTGGAGTTACGTAACTCGGCGCAGCAGTTTTCATCATTGCCAGCCCGAATTGTGACGAGGGTACCATCCCCAACTTCGCCGAGGGCTACGACCTTGAAGGCAACTGGAAGAGTTTTGTTAGATCTCCAGTGGTTTGGGAGAACTGTGCAGACCACATGGGGACAACCTTTGAAAGACAGAATATGTTTTTGATGAATTGTTGATCAGGATGGTGATTATGTGATATTTTTTAGGAAAAACATGAAAAGAACACGGGAAAAAAATTTACATAAAAGACTTAACCAAAATTAGGATTTTTAGGCTAAGATTTAATCCAAGAGAGTCATTTTTTTCGTCACCCCGTCATACTTTTCGTTTGTGTCTCTTTGCATAGCATTGATATGGGTCGGCCCGAATCCGAGTATTTTCCGCAATACACACTGACAAACAGCGGCTAATAAACAGCATGTGTATCAGTCAAAACTGATGGCGCGTAAATTGCAAAATTAAGTTGTTCTTAAAACCAATTTGAATATTTAAAAAATGAAAATAGAGTTAAGAAGAAAAAACGTCCCTTAGAGAGGAAATGTAAATCTCTAGTAGGCTGATAATTCCGAACTGGATGTAAAAAGTAGTTTTAAGCTAATAATTGAACAAGTTACATATTTATTCACTTATTATGGTCGATTTTAACTTTGCAAGTGTTTTGGCCTAATATAAAAAAAAATGAAATATATATTTACTCCCTCACTAAAGATAAATGGCCAAAAATAAAAGTTTTATACAAAAGTGATAGAAATATTTGCCTTCCCGAGAACGCTAATTTTTCGCTCCTAGGACTGGCTAATTTTTGAGCTAACGGTCACTCATTCTCCAGATTCGTCGCCTGACGGGTAGTTTTTAATTTTGTCATTCGGTCTAAGAATATTTTATTGTTCTTCCAGGTTCTCAACGTGAAACATTGAAGAGTTTCAAGTTGAAATAATAAGTACCCTTATGTTTTAAGTCTTTAAACACCCAGAATTCAAAGTCTCACCCGTTCTAATGAGCTCTCCCGGATGTTCTGCAAGTAGCCCATCCAATGTTCTCTCCGCAAGAAGATCGGCGGTAAGAGCATAGTCCGTTCCCTGATTACCGCTGGTATTCCCTTGACCAGCAGTCTCCTCCGCAAGATGCATTCTTCGTCTAGTCGACGTGACCCTCGCCTTTTTCAATCTTGAATTGAATATCGGTCCCCCTGGATTGATGCTTGTCAAGGAATGATTACGACTTACTCTCGAGTCAGAATAATCCAGTCCGTGCGGACGCTCCTCCGGCCGGACATCTCTCAACGGATTAGTCATGGGATCTTAATCATCGACAAAACATTCGATGAAATTGCCAGGATTTTCCCACCAACTCTGCCTGATTTATCCGATGATTTCTAATAAATACCTTGCGAGGATCGATCATACCCCCGAAGGATCCCTAGGAATTCCCTCGATTTCTTTTCCACAAGAGTAAACAACTTCTTACTCCCCAACTCCTTCTATCGAAAATCCAACAATTGAATTTGTTTCCCCAGATTCTTTCTCCGTTTTCTATTACCTCTTTACAGTCATTCCCTCTCCACTCTCGATCTCGTCCTCTTTGATCCTTATTTCATTATCCCGACAACTGGGGGGGAATAGAGCATCAGAATCTGTTTGCAAATTCTTATTTCTCAGTCGTCCTTCTGGATTTTTCCAGACAGTAATTCTTCTCGTTCAAAAAGAACAGTCTTTCAGAAGTTACCTTTCACTTTGGTCCTATCACAGTTTCAGGCTGATAATTTTCACATCACAAATTCCTTCAATGATTACATGTGGAGTATCCTCATGTTGGTATAATTTACTAATTAGTTTCGGTCGACAAGGTTAAACGTCCACAGCTGAATGAGCATTCACACGGTAACGTAAGTTCAGTTACTATCCAGTAATCGTCTAATTACATAGAAGCACTATCAATGGCGTTATCCATCTGTACCAGAGAGGGAAAAGATCATGAGAATGCTCTTTAAGAAATTGAGATTAGCAATGACTTTACAACTCTGAAGCAAAACAGAATACGATAGGAGGAGTTGGATTTGGACGGATGTTTACCCCTCACTAAAGATCTCGACACTGTAAGCCGTACGGAACACCGAACACAGTATGTTGGTTTTATATCACATTCTTCGCGTCAGTGAATTAGAGTTATCTCATTTTATTTGACGCTCGGTTATTGAGGAAAAATCCTTGATCAATCTTCCGTGAGCAGTCCCAAACGGGTGAACTCTCCGTAATCTCGTGGCGAGACTAGGCAGCCGCAGTCTTCAAATTAAAGCGCAATTTGATTGACGTCACAAGTCACTCAATGATTTCGCGAACATTCGATGTTAAAAAGACAGCCACCAGACACATTCTCAGCCGATGATTCAACCCCCTCGAAAAGTTTAAAAGCCCAAACCTGCAGAACCGGGAGGATTAGATTTTGGTTTAGCTAGGACATTTGGACCAAGCAAAATAAGAGAGTAATTGGTCTTTGGTGGATGTTCACTCCTCGCTAAAATTCTTAACACTGCAAGCGACACCGAAGGTCAACACCAGCTTAGTTTTATATCACATTCTTGGCGTTAGTATATTGTATCTCATTATAATTGACGTCCTGTTATTGAAGGAGCACCCTTAATCAATCCTCAGAATCTCCTCAAATGGGCGAACTTCCGTGACCTTGTATCAAGACCAGTGATCCTCAGTCATCAAGTCCCCCGCGACTTGATTAAGAGAGGACAAAATCCCCAACTCACAAATCACTCAATGATTTCGCGAACACTCGATGTTGCAAAAAAAATCTACCGGTCGTCACATCTTCAACCAATGATTTGAATCCCCCTCTCTAGACTTAGAGTCAGGATGTTAAACTCAAAACGCGGTCGCGTTTTCGTGGGCCCCCAGTGGCTACGCTCAGTGGAAAGGTGGTGGTGGCTTCTGCGGTAGAGCCGAGCGCGGTGTGTGGTTGCGGTGTATTTTTCCAGGCCACACCGCCACCAGTACCTCCCACCATCACCATTTTCACATTGCCAACCCCAGTCAAGTGAGACACCGATATATATTTTTGTACTACTGTCGTACGCACACACATACACATACACACACTAAGCGGCGCACGACTGAACTTTGCGCGCGAGTTGGAAGGGTCTGAAAGGGGGAGGGTGGCCAACGGTTTTTCCCCGAGCGGTGGGGAAAAAGATATGACTGTCTTTCTTCAACACATTTAACCATTCACCACCACCACCACCACCACCATCACCACCACCACCACCAGCACCATCACCGGCACCACCACCACCACCACCACCAGCCCACTCATACCAACCCTCTCCACTCTTTCCTCACTCAGAGTTTACCCTCTCCATTGGACTCTCTTTCGTTCTCACGGGTACAGCCCCCACCCACTCGCTGCAACTCTGAACTACTACTGATTAAAGGTGAATCTGTCCTTCCGTCATTTTTTTCCATCACCCTCTCACTCGCCCACGGCTTCTTCCTTCCCGATGACTTCTTTTTCACGTACTACTAGTGAAAACGCGGGTGGCGGTGGGATAACGGGAGTCGTTAGTTGAATCTGGAAAAATGTGATAGAGAAGTTTTCATTATAAGATTTGGATGAGATATCTTTGAATACGAAAGGAGTGTCTCAATAAACTTTAGGGTAACAGGGGTAAAAATCGTAAATTTTCATGGTGATTATTTTTTATACGTGTGTAACCCATGTGGCCCTTGACTTCTTTTCCGTTTTCTTAACGCGAATTCTCTCTCCGCGGTGAAATAGTTTACTATGGTTGGGGGCGGGGGAAGGTTGTTATAGCATGTGGGATTATGAAGTTTGAAAAATAGATTTTTCAATACAAATAAAATATGGGTTAATGAAGTTCAAGGTCCCGAGGGTGAGATTCTCTGGTTTTTGTTATCGTGGTGATTCTTTTTTGTTCAGGGTGACCCTCATGATACTTATGACCCTAATACTCTTTGACCTCTTTTTCACCTACTCCAAACGAGTTCTCTGTTGCCAGTGGAGATAACGAGACTAGTTATATGGATGTGGAAAAGTATATTATTATGAAATATTATGAGAATTTTTATTTGGGTGGCAAAAAAGTCACAAATTACGAGTTTTGTAAATCTTCTATTGGGATATTTGAAAGTCTCAACTTCTCAGGATCTCAACTTAAGTTTAAATTTTTGGGAGTGTTATTTTACCATGATTTGTAAGAGCTTCGCGATGCTTCTGGCCGAACGTCTCACGTCCGCCAACGAAACGACACTGGCTCAATGTAAGAAGGGAAAACAAAGGCTACAGAAAAGGGCGGGGGAACTATCAGCCTACGGCAGGGGTTGAGAATAGGGGTCGACGTCTGTAGGGGTTGAGAATTCCGAAGAAAATGAGTGATTGTCAAATGAACGAGCGAGGAAAAAATATAAGTGATAAATGAAAAACAAAAATTGTTATGAAAAAAAAGAGAGGAGATTTATTTTTCGCTTTCAATAAAAAAGAGCTATTGATCAAGATGATGAGTGACAAAGTTCAGCAATATCTTTCACAACGCATACGAAAACTATCGATCATGAGGTATCTGTTGCCGACGAGCTCTCCCAAATGCGAGTCTGCCCCTTCACTCCCCGTTCTATAATCCTAAGCCCCTATGGCTAACAATGAGGGGTCACTACCGCCCCCTAAGCCCCCCCACCGCTCTTCAACCCCTCATTTTTCGATGCCTCTACTTCGTCATGCATCAGCTGTATATCAGTGGAGGGTGATTCTCTTCATTAACGAGATATATATATTTTTTTATCATTAAGAGCGGGCTGTTTGCGATGGACACGTGAAATTGGAACAGGTGAAAAATTTGTTCATATATAAATAAGGCACTTATAGGCCAAAGGTTTTTTCGGTTGTTAAATAACTACAGGACTTATCTCAAAATTGGACGGAAGTGAAGAGAGAAATTAAAAGTCGTAAGTGTTAAAATATTGAATCAGACAAATCTTTTGGACACTTTCAAAATTGCAAAAAAATTTCAAATAAAGTTCGAACATCTCTTTAATTATCTCCTCGGCAAAATAAATTCGATAACAATTCCATCAAGTAGTCATTAAACTCCGCACTGAATATTCAAAAAAAATGTCCAGATTTTTGGCACTTATAAATGCCAACTAGTAACGAACGGCATTTCCATGAACGTAAAATCATTGGACGAATGGTCATAAAACAAAACCTCGGTACATTTCAACGGATATTAAATTATTCCAGACATTTTTCATAGTTGACCCTCCGAGTAAAAAAAATCCAACTAAAAGGTCAAGCCGTTGATTACACAAGTGGATGTGAATGTGCAATAATAATCGTTTGGACTTTTACATTCAAAAATTAATTGGACCAATTATCGATGCTCCAGCAATTACCTGTTGGTGAACCAATTAGTATCGTTGGATACTGGGGGAAAATAGCTACACCAGTTGTACCATTCGGTTTATCTACTGCATTCTGCATAGCAGATAGTCTACAGTGATCAGAGATGATTGGCACCATTTGTGTTTACCAACCGCAGGGGGAGAGATGGAACTAGAAAGAAATTTCATCAATTCGTTGTTCTGTGATACTCAATGGGCGACAATTGGATTACCAAATTTGTCAGGTGATGTTCGGAAAACAATAGATCTAATTGTGATTCAAGGTTGCAGATCTATAAGGGCATATTGTACTGAATGCCTATCTTAAAGATCACAAAGGTCAAATTATTTTCAACAATCATTTGAACTGTACAAAATTTAACGAAACATTCCAATTTAGCATTAAATGAAGCGCTACAGGAATCAAAATTTACCGGTCACAGAAAATAAACAAATATTTTCAATAATAGAGAGTGTCTTAGAATCTCCAAATTTGCAACTAAATTTGACATCACAAGAATAAAAATTGAAGGACCGTAAGGTCGTCTTCTGACGCTCGTGACTTTTGTTCCCCATTTCTCAACCACCTCACCCACTACCCAAAAATTTCACCATTCGATTCACAAAAAAATCTCATCACAATTTCACACAAGTACCGTTTGATGACCCCATCGGTCTATCGTGACAAATAACAAATAAATTCTTCAAAGGAGAAAAAAAATATGGCGACAACTCGTGGAGAAGAGCCGTGAATTCTGGTGAGAGCAGAGGCCAAGTTTACAAGAGTATTTTCACTGGAAAAAGGTGTCTCCTAAGACGATCTTAGGGGGGTTATCCAGCGGAAGTATCCAGTGGAGGGGAGAGGGGAAAAATATCAACGAAAGACCAGTGAAAACAGGCGAAGAGGACAAACGAGAGTAAAAGAGGTGAGGGAGGTTTGTAGGGGTATAAGGGGGATTAGAAGAGGTAAAAGCGAGGACAACGGGGGGCGGTAACCCGGAGGCGGATCGTCAGGTTTTTACGTTGAGTGCGCATGCGTATAGTTTTATAACCCCCCCTCCGCCCCACACTATGTGCCATGTTATATACATACGAGATTCTTAAAGGCTTCTTAGGGTGAGTTTTGTCCCTTGGTACGTGTCGACCCAAGTCCCACCGCTAAAAGTTGAGGAGGTGGGTGGAGTGGGTGAAAATGCGGGAATGAGAGATGGCTTTCTTACCTCTTGGTGAAAGAGACCGTGGGAAGACAGACAGCGTGAAAAAGGGATTCAGATGAATCTGCATCTTCAATTGAATTTCACGTGCATTACTATGTAGATCACATAATTGGATTTTTCTTTAGAGAGGTCATGACAGAGGAAGCATTTTAGAACTTGACTTGTGTGGAAGAAGAAAGGATTTTTAATTTTCATTTTCGAAATTATTGTCTGTTTGGTACCTCCCCTCATGACGCTCAGTTGACCCTCAAACAGCTTCACCCTTGTGGCCTTTGGGGTTGTGGTGCGCAAAAAGAAAATAATTGTCCCAATTTTCGAAATCATATCTCTCGTCATTATCCCTTTCAACAATCATTTTTAAATCTATTTCTTCAGGATCTGCCAAATAACCCGTCATTACCATTTTTATCTTTAAACCTGACGATCTAAAATTAATTAAAGGGGTCACACTTATAAACCTTTCTCTGACACCCTCATTCTGACTCTCACAGTCGACTCTCGTGCCACGCAAAATAGATGATTTATTGAATACACCCAAAACAATGAAACCTTGAGTTGAGATTTACCACCTCAACTTAAAAGTTAAATATCTCAACTGATGGCGAAGTGATGAAGTCTTGAGTCGAGATTTTTGGATATGTTAAGTTGGGTCTTTTGTAAGTCTTAAAGTTGAGACATTGAAAAATTTCGAATTGAGCTGATTCAAAATCTCCAAGCAAGCGTTGACGCAGATAAAGAAATTTTCTTTCCAAATTGTGAGGGTGTCTTGGAGGAGGTGAGATTATAATAAATTATCCAATAAAAGTTCCAACTTGAATTGCGAAATAAGAATTTTTTGGATGTAGATAAAATATAACAGCCGATTTTTAGGAAGATTACAGAAAACTAGAGCTTTTCGCCAATGTTATATCACATTCTTCACCTTAATAAGATTACCAATAGAGTGAAACCAAAGGAGTATATACGTCAAGGAGTTTCTGGTCTAAAGATACTGCTAAATCAGATTAAGCCGTCTGTGGAAGGGACGGGAAAGTCTTTGTTGTCATCGTCAAGGCTTCTCCAGGTGGTATCAACCGTAAACACTGAATAAGAAAGTTCAATCAAATTAGAAACTCCGACATTTATCACATTCATCCATTTCATACATTTCTTTCCAAGAATAAATCTGATCGTGATTTTTTAGAAATTTATATTGCAAAATTTAATTAATCGAATGTTATTTCTTTTTCATTATTAGCGGCAGAACATCGTTGCTTACTTAGTTTGGTACTAATGGCCCTTATTTGAATCCTTACAATCCTTTCAGACCTTGCAACTTTTGTTGTCAACCTTATGACATTTATTTGGACACTTGTAATTTTTAGTTCGACCTTCAATTTCTGCCAAATTCTATTTTTATGTTGAGCACTTATTTTCCATGAGTTTCGATTTTTAGTATGGTCCCTATGACCCTTGACCCCTGTGAACCTTGTGGCACTTGGAACTGGAACCCTTATATTGGTTGACTTCTCGTTTATGGCCCTCGTAACCCTCATAAACCCTAGAATTTTTAGGTTGTATTAATTTATAAAATTATTACACAGGAATATAATTGAATCTACGAAGTTTATATTTTTTTTTGTTCCACCAGTAAATAGAAACCAAGGAGAACATTCAGAGTGAGACACATGAGATATCTCGGTACTTGGAAAGCGCGAGAAAAATATATAATACAAAAACAAATTACCTAGCAGTCAGACTATCCCTCGTTTTAAGAGGTGGTGAAGTGTCGATATGACATGTAGGGTGAAATTGTTCCAACGCAACCCCTGGGGGTTTATTACAAGGGTGGAATCAAATACACCGGGTGTCAAAAAATGAAATTCGCACCCCTACACCAACAGGAAAAAAATAAAGAAGAATGTGTTTCCCCATAATGCGATTCTCCTCTTTTTTCGCAGTACAAGGAGTGAGAAAAAAGACGCCATCGGCTGATGGGCTAGGGGGAGAGTTTATGAGGTGGGAATTAGGGGAATTTCATATCCGAAATCCATGGTTTCGTAAGTATTGTACTGAATTTTTTGAAATTGCACTGTAAGGTTACAACATCACTCCAGTGCCCTTTAAAATTTTACCTATCCTGCCGATAACTCTTCATTACGGCCGAAGAACTTTCAATGAAGATTAACGATTGTTCATCCACGAAAATATGACCACTTCTCGAAAAACGGAACGGACCTCCAAGAATAAATTTGAAAATTGGAATTGAAAATTTACCGTCATCTTGTTACTTTAAAACAAGCCAGCAAGCCCGCGGAATTTCAGATAACTGAGGGCGTAAGGAATGAGAGAATCTTTAATTATACTAAGTAACGTCTTTGGTAGGCAAACGGGTCTCGCTGTTCTGCAACGGTCATAATATTTAATCACTCCTCGTTTATTCCCGCGAAAAGACTCCCTCCGAGACACCAACGAAACCCTTGCCCGCGAAATAATCGTCAACATCGCAAACATTTTCTCAACTTTCCGATGCCTCGAGACGTCCTCACAAAATCATCCTCTCCACTCCGAGGATTAGATCAAATGTCCATTTCTGATAGGCGAATAAAAAAGAAATTACTTCATTGGTAATTTAATTTGAATCCAGTGACTTTTGGATTTCGGATTGGACAATTAATATTCTGCGAGGTTAGACCCTCTCCTCAGCTTCAACCCTTCCGATCTTAAAGATTACGGAACAAACGAGAGCGCGAAGCCGGTAAATGGGGTGCCAACATGGGCCCCTTGAGCTATACTCATTCCACTCTCTTATTTTGAAATACTTCAGTCTGCTTTTGTGCTGGGGAAACAACTAGGATTTTAGGTACATGTCACGTGAATCGAAGTAAATGCCCCGAGCATTTATCAATGAGCTTTATTTTAGTCGATGGGCTTTTGAAAATCCTTTGTCTTGAGTCGAGTCGAATGGGCGAACCCGCTTCGATAGATTTTCAGAATGCCGGGCTTTTTGTCTTCTCAAGCCCTTTAATTCTGCACAAAGCTCAATAACGTACTAGTTATTATAATTATTAATAATATTGACTAGATATATTGAGAAGGAATTCCCACCTATTCAAAATCCTACCGACGACGATGGACGAGTTGGTTAAGGCGCACGGTCGAACGGCGGAGCACGCGTGACGCGGGTTGGAGTCCGGCTTGGGGCATGGGATTTTTAATCTCTCGGAAACCGTCGAACGGGAGTCTAGACACCAAGAATCATTGGAGGAAAAATTTCCCCGATGAAGCTTGGTTGATGGACGCAATTGTAGAAAGCCTAACCGGCTACATATGGATAATAAATAATATAATATAATACCTATTCAAAATCCTTTCCATTCAGTATTCTCACTGCCCTACCATAAAAAATGTGGAGCACTATCTCCCTCTCCAATTGCAAAATACTGTTGTAAAACTTTACCCGCATTACCAACCTTGGGGTTGGTAATAAGGGTCAACGGGGTTCCATCCCGTTGAAATGATTCGGAGATTCTTGACTCTCAAAACTTTCGTCAATGATCCATCTCTTGACTCTTTCAAACTTGTTTCTAATGGGAAAAAATATCGTCAAAAAAGGGAGAACTAAACAATTTGCGACTTAACATTCGCAAGAGTTGGAATACATTTCAATTAAAGGGAAGCATCTCTCCACAACATTTCAAGAATACCAGACAGAATCGTAAAAAAAAAGTTGGAAAGACTATGGTATTGAGCATGACGATGGGGTGAAGGAAATTATGTGAGACCAAGAGGCTATTGCCGGGACATTTCCATTCGGAGCTCGCCAAAGTGGAATCATTTCCCCGGGGAGCCAACGAGGGAGTGGATCCATGGACACCAGCTGGCCAATGGCCAGTCGACTCAATGTACAGTACATAATACTAATGCTGATCCTAAACCTATGGATGTCGAACATTCGGTCAAGTTGTGCTGATCGGTCTCCCCTGATGATAATCAAAGTACAACATTCCAATGGGGACCCATTTACCCAGAAAATCAACGAGTGGGGTTTTTACGGAGCAGCATTTGTTCTTTTTTATTTGCAAACTGAGTCCCGACAAAATACTATGAGTTGGCAGAAAATTTAAAAGTAATTTAAGGCCCGGATCGATCATCTTTTGGAGCGTTATCTAGCTTCCGTTTTATCATCTTTTCCCAACAAATTCTTTGCAGATTTTGCTTTGCAATATTGCATTGAAGAATTATTCCACTGATAGAAATATTTCTTGACACGAAGATAGCAGGTTCTTGCGAGAAGCTCGTTTGTCTCAATCATATTTCTTCTTTTTGCTTCAAGGTCATTCAAGTTAGATTCTCTGAAGAAACTAGAGTCTTCGTGTCTAGAAATTTTTCAATCAGTGCACTTGTTCTTTTCATTTTCAAGCTGTGTCCGAGAGAAGTACGATGAATAAACAGAAAATATTGTCCTGTGTAACTAACCACGATTGACATGCACTCCACATCGAGCAACATTGGAGGTAGACATATAGATTTAAATGTAACGTAGTCCCGCGGGACGTGTAGCTACTACCCCACGCAAGTACCCAGTGAGAACGTTACCATAGCCTGATTTCGTGTGAGATGCCGCACTTGAGGGCCTCGAGGGGGTAGTTTTAAAATTCAACCCTCATATGAAGGACCACCGGGAACCTGGGACATGTCGTTCATATCAATCTCGTCACATCGATCCGGGGGTGCGGGGAGGGGAATTCGTCCCCCATTGACGATATATTCTTTCATGGAGGTTTTTATGGCTGCCTGCAATATATGATTTTTCATAATTTCCACGGATATACAGTGAAATTTCAGGATCACAAGGGTCCGAATTTTTTGTCCGGACCAGTTGACAATTGTTTACATAACAATCTTCATGAAGGTTGCCACAGGGGCCCGCGTAATTGTCACTGATTGATGAATCGATCTAGAAAATTCCTGGCGCCTACTTCACTGATAACCATGATAGACGGATCATCCAATAATCGTAATTCATTCATACTCAATGGCTCTAATTAAATGTGCAGCGTATAACAAACCTGATTGATGAGGACTGACGTGTGATACGATAGGCGGGAAGCCCTGATGGGCTATTATATTAATGAGAGTGATATAAACCTCCCACGATGGTGACAAGAGTTTTGTTACTCCATATTTCATCGACGGTCCATATTTCATAAAAGACCGTCGAGCGAAAGTGATGTAGTGATGAGCGGCGGGGAGGGGGGAGGAAACAAACCGACCTGGTTAAAAAAAATTATCATCAGTATATTTCAAGTCTTAACTTAACACGCAGGGAAAAATTCAATAAACATTACGGAACAGTGCCGTACTTTTTTACAGTACAAGTACAGAAAAAAGTACGAAAAGTTCTATTTTGTCACCCAGTCCGTAAAGCACTACTTCACGGCCGCTTCGCGGCCGTGAAACACCGCCCACAGGCGTTGTGACAATAGTATATTATGCAACACGTGCGTTTATAACACTCGCCTTCGGCTCGTGTTACAACCTCCCACGAGCCAAAAAACACCATTACGCACAAGTTCCAATATTTTATGTCATGGTGCCCGTAATCCGCGATTTAACCAAGCGAAGCGAGGTTAGAATCGCGTGATTACGGGCACCTATGGCATAAAAAATATTATTTGACACACGGCTGTGAAGAACTTTTCTGCCTCATATGATTACAGAACTCGCCTTCGGCTCGTCCTATAACCTCATATTCGCCTGAAAAGTTCTTCACGGCCTAGTGTCAAAATGTACTACACTGAGAGAAAAACGTATTTTTGGCTGAAAGATTAATTCTTGGTTCAAGAATTTTTGTTTACTATGGCATAATGCTTGTGCGAATCTTTTTCTTTTCTTCCGTAAGTATTTTTCATTGTCCAAAGAAGGAAAATTAGAAGGTTTTTCTCTCCCTGGACAACGTGCATACTTAAGGGACAAGAAAAAAAGATTGGCCTAAGAATTATGTGAGAGTAAAAAATATTCTTGAACCAAGAATTAATTTTTCAGCCAAAAGTGCGTTTTTCTCTCAGTGTATAAAAAAGTACGTCACTGTTCCGTAATTTTTACGGAATATTGTTTTGGCTGCCAGATTACGGAATTGACACGTAATTTTTATGGAATTTTTCTCTCCGTGAAGATTCACAAAAAGTTTACAAAAAACTCCAATTAAGGTATCCAAGTGTCAACTTAAGCTTTCGATGCATAAATGAGCTCCTCTGACCTCTGAATCTTGAGGCAATCCAAAATTGATGTCATCGATTAAAAGCAATCGTTTGGTCAGAAGTTAGTCCTATAACCGGTTGATGCGGAAAGACCCTCCCGTAGCGGTTCTCTAATAAGCTCCCTCAACCTTCACACCCTCGACTCCCTTCGTCCCCTCTTCATTCCACCTTACGACCCTCCACATTACTTTACAGTAGCACAGGGCCACCAATTTGATAAACTGTCACGACCTTACAATCCCACACGCACATATACACACACACATATATACACCTCTCCAACAATCTAATCTGTTCCCAAAGACGATCTTGTATAGTCCAAGTAATGGGTGTGAGGAGGGGAAAACAAGCTCTTCGGATTTCTCCGCTGGAGTAATGGGGACATATTATTGTCAGTGGGATATGACACATTTGGAAGGGATGAAGAATGAAGAGGAGATATCGAAGTATCAGAAAATTCTATGGAAGATCCAAATATTTTCAATACGATTTGTTTTCAGTATCGAACTTGCTAAAGATAAAAATATTAATAGAATAATTTTTAAATCAGAAAAACAATAATAACAATGCGGGTACGGGTTTCTGGAGGACCTATCGATTGAAGAATCGAGTTGCTCGGTTCGTCGATTAGCATTCGAGTGGCTTTAGATTTGAATTTCCGCTAATCGAATCGGACATGAATCGAGGACATACGGAGTCGATTATAAGATCATTTCTAATGGAACAAACAAAGCAGAGGCTGCTCAATATGGAAGACACTTCGCGATCACACGAAAATTAACTCAAATATTACTCCATTGCCCTTTTCCTCAAGACGATCGATCTTCAATCGACCAGTTTATTTATAGTTTTAATAGTTTTCCTAATTTTGATAAGGGCACTCGAGGGAGCTTCTAATTGATTGGCCTTGGATTGTTTCCTCTCACTAAGTCAATCGATCCATAATCAATCAGAAGTTGAGTCATTTCAAAGTAGTTTTTCTATTCTAATTATGAGAATCAACTGACCCTCCAGTCAATCGTATTTCGATTCTCCCCTTTTCTCAAGTCAATCAAGCCTCAATTGACCATTTGCGATATTGTTCTACAATAAATTTCCCATTGTAATTTAAAGAATCGAGTAATACCGGAATTGAGTCTTGTCCCATGGCAAGGGGTCTTCCATAATCGAAATTCTCTTGTAATCGACACCGTATGTGATCGATCCATGTTCGATTCTATCGACTCAAATTCGAATCGAAATTCATTCGCTAAATTGAGCAACTCGTTTTGTCAATAGACAGTCGATCGAAACCCAAACGGATCCGCCAGAGGTGAGTAGAAGTAGGACGCCAGAATGTAAATAAATAGGAGAGCTAAATCGAGAGCGTTTGTGATAACCTTTGATGCAATAAGTCCAAGTGAGTTGAATATAGCATGTTTGTTTATATTTTGACCAGTTATATTTCCAATAACGCTTGACCATATTTATACCTAATCCTGACTCCTGACACTTCATGTTACATACAGGATTATAGTTTTTTTTTTATAGAATATATTATACAATGTCCTCCAGACATCGAAAAGTTTCCAGTTGAGATGGTATGTCTTAACTTAAGCTTAAATTTTTTGGGTGTATTTTTTCTTATGTAAAGTTGCTTGGTAGACGTATGGATGCTTACATTTTAGCTGGGGATTCTTCTTACACTCGTTTTACATGCAAATTCGTACGGGTCATAACTCGAGAGGCCATAAAATCTCCTGGATGGAATAGGACCGGGGGAAAAATAGGAAGAGGAGTCGTTAGATGCTGGCGGTATTTAGTAGTTAGTTCCGCACTAGAGATCACGAACTGATGAAGCCAATGTGAATTACATTAGGTATGGAGATAACTGCTGAGAGATCCGTGGCTCCTTTTTTCATATTTTATTAATCTGCCGATTTATATAGGATAGTTTATATTGGATAGTTAGTATGATGAACTGGAGAACGAAAACGAGCAATTTGTGACCTCTAGAAATTTTTGGCAGAATGTTCGGATTTACTGTTGTCAACAAAAGATTGGCCTTGTGGTAGAGACGTTCTATTTAAATTTTTGTCCATTCCATTCGGTCGACGCGTTTCAAAATAATTTAGAGCTATTTAGGGTCTGAACCACTTTGATCTAGTAATTTTTTTAGATTTCTAATTAAAATTATAAAAGAGAAAAATTCTAAAAATGACTTAAGCAACGGATGTGCTTGATTTCTTCCTATTACAGTTGGTGTACTTGTGAATGAAGAACCTTGCTTGAGCTGAGATTCGTAAGACTCAAGTTGAGACCTTGTAACAGACGTCGAAAAGTCGAAAATCCAAAAAATCCCTAAAAATGCAAAGAGAGTGGCTATATCGATCGCAAATTTCCTCAGCTTTCCAAATCCGTTGGAATTTTGCAGCTACGCCTGATAGTTTTCGAGAAACCGGCATTTTTCAGTGAAAAATTTTGAAAAAAGGGCTCTAAAAGTCGCTAAATGGCTTAAAATTTCCTGGAAGTGATGCCAGAAGGGCCCGAAAATGAAAGTAGAAACCCCTAGAACCCCCTCAGCTCTCAAAAACTCGAGAAAACGACGATAACGTGCTTAAAAGTTGAAAAAACGCGAAAAAGGCCGAAAAAGCGCCAAAAAAGGGCGAAAAGGGCGAAAAAAGGGCCAAAGGCTCACCTTCCAAAAAAATCGCGTTTCTGGCATCTGCGGTCGGCCAGATGGCCAGCCAGTCGTCTGTCTGGCCCGAAAGTTCGAAATGTCGGTAAATCAAAGGCCCTCCCCTTTCCATTTTCGCGATTTTCCTCAAAGTCGCCACTTTTTTGACGATATCTCAAAAACTATTGCTCCGATCGCCACGGGGTTTGCGCCATTCGAAAGCTGAGCTCATTTCCCATCGATATAGGGTATGACAAAGTTTCTAAAATGATTTATCGAGCCGTTTTTGCAGTTTTACTGAAAATAATAAAATTAGCAAAAAAGGGGTGACAAAATGATCCTAGAAACTTTTCGATACCCTATATCGATGGGAAATGAGCTCAACTTTCGAATGGCGCAAACCACGAGGCGATAGGACCAATAGTTTTTGAGATATCGCCGAAAAAGTGTTCAGCCAGCCGAAAATCGCTCAGATCGGTGGACCCCACAGGTCAAAAGTTGAAAAGTCGAAAAAATCGGGAAAATCGAAATGTGAGAGGCTATATCGATAGGAAATTTCCTCAGCTTTTCAAATCCGTTCGAATTTT
>JAPYZM010000755.1:0-26977 GCA_030522845.1 Psyttalia concolor
GGGTGTGGGTGGGGGGTTCGGGGGGGCGGGGGGGGGGGCGGGGGGGGGGGGGGGGGATTACGACATCACAATAAATCCCTTTTCTACTATTTTGGGAGCACTGCCAACAGCTGACGACAGGTTGTTGTACTGTCCCAGGAAGAGCCCTCAAAAATTTGAGAAATCCGATTTGTCTCGACGCTTTTATTCATTCTCAAGCTTTTGGGCTTAAGAGTAATCGTTATAAATGATGGATTATCAATTATTGGAAGGAATGATCGTCGAATTTCAATGAATATCTGTTGAATGACACGGGATTGAGGACTGACTGGCGCGGAACGAAATTGTTGCCCTCGCAAAACTAGAGAGTTGGGTGAAAATCGATTTTTCACTTGGAATTTCAACGAGCTAGGCTGGAGGATTTAGTGGGGAATGATTTTACTTACTTGTGGCTCTATTCCAAATTGTTTTCAATATTTTTTTATCCTCTGGTGTCGACTGGATACTTCGGCCACGCCGCGACCGGTCGTGAGTGTGGCGACTGGTGCAACGAAGTGCGAGAAAAAAAAAACACGATTGGCGTCACGGATTGGCCGTCTTGTGGCGTCATCTGGTGCCAATTGTCGCCAACAGTGCAAATTTCAGTGGCAATCAGTTTACGTACGCGATTTTTTCAATGAAAAAAACGTCCAATATTTTTAATTATTAAGTTCAGTGCAGATTGCAACTCCAGCGTATTTTTTTTTTAATGCAAAACTGAATTAATTCACCACTTAGTACCTAAACCAAGTACAATCAACAATATCAACGAGCTTACCTGCTTAGGGAAACAATACTAGTACTCATGGCAGAAGATTAATGAACGCAGTAATTGATAAACAAGTAATAAATATATTATACCCAACAGTATTACAAGATTTCCCTAAATTTAATCGTCACCAGTGACTCGTTACTCTCAATTATTGACAATCTAAATCGAATAGAACTGAGTGGTTACAGTGGATGACTGCATCTCGATCTGGCCCATTTTGAATTGAAGCCTATGGAGCCACCGGAGTAATACAGCATTCGATTCTCGTCTAG
This sequence comes from Psyttalia concolor, assembly GCA_030522845.1. NCBI lineage: Eukaryota > Metazoa > Arthropoda > Insecta > Hymenoptera > Braconidae > Psyttalia > Psyttalia concolor. The sequence goes on from JAPYZM010000755.1 coordinate 1,063, forward strand.
TCGAGATGAATTGCTCGGCCATTCGAGTCGGGGGGAAGTTGCGACAGTTTTGTAGGCGCATTTGTAAATGTCCAGATAGCTAGAACAAAAAAAATTATCAATTTATTCTCTTGATGTTACCTAATACTGAGAGGTTCTGGTGGTATTTCACCTGTGCTTGATGGGAATAGAGGATTGGACTCCACAGAGGTAGAAGTTTGTTGAGGAGGACTGATTGACACTCGAGGAGAGCCTCCAGGAGGCTTAGAAAATGCAGATTGACCATTTCTGCAAGCTAAAAAAAAATATTAAACTCGCGATAAAATTGTGACCTTCCGTTTTGATTGAATGAAATTTATTTTGAGACAATAAATCTACAACACCACCAGCACCAATCCAACTCACAACTTTGGAGGTGGAGACCAGCTGGAGGATAGACGGGGTGACCTTCCCCCAGAACTCCACCAGAATATTCATAGTGACATTATAGCTCTCACTATTGGAGGAATTATTCTTGGATATTTCCTCCAGATAGACCGTCCACAGCTGGAGAAAAAAGAAATGAAATTAATCCACCAAATGTCAGCCCAGACTGGGCCAACTCACCTGACACAAAATGAAGGCATGAAATAGCGAGGACATATGGAGAACAGACGCTTTACTCTGCTCGGGGAAGCCTGACAGGATAACCTGAATGTGATCGGCAATGTGACAGGAAACTTCCTGGGGAATTGGCTGGGCGACCATTACGGGGGATCCATGACTGTGGGAGCTATTTCCCGAGCTCATGGCAGTGTGGGTGAGTGCCCCCAGGAGGACCCAAGACAGCAGTCGGATGTGTCCAATGGTGTCCACATACTCACGCGCTCCCTGTGGAACCATCGAGGGAGCGCTGTACAACCAGGGAAGATATCTCGCCACCGCTCGGTTCTCCCTGTTATTACCACGGGTGATTTCCAATGAAAGATACTGGGCAAATCCACACTTGAGGATTCCACCAATGGTGTCCTCATTGAGGCCCTCCTGCATTCCCTTGCTGTAACTCTTGATCTTGCTGAGGGTGTGGAAGTCCGCGAGAAAATCAAGAATATCCAGAATCTGATTCCTGAGAGACTCGGAGGCATTTGTATTGTAAATATGTGAGGTTATCTCCCCTTGGACGCCGTCGATGGCGACGGTCGAGGGCAGAGATCCACCCACGTCTTGCAGGACAAACTGGAGGAGGAGAAGGAAATTGTTGTCTGGTATAGTTGTCTTGAATTTCATCGCTTGGACCAGCTCGAAGACTATCGTTCGACCCAGAAAGTGCTTGTCTCTCTCACGGACGTAACCTCGATGGCACAGGTAAGATAAATCGGTTAAGTAGCTATACTTCAGGTTTGAATGCTGAATTGCGTAGCTCAGGACTTTGGAGAAGGGCTCCAGAATGTTCTGCAGGCAAAGGACATATTTTTTTCTCTTCAGTTGACAATTTTTTCCTACATAATTGCTACATCAACTCGATCATCCCGACATCTACAATGGCCGCTCATTCATTACAGAAACACATGTAGAAACCTTACAGCGGCCATTTTAGAAAAACACACCGGAAAACCCGGCGATCAAAGAATCGAGTAATTCAGTGGGTCGACTCGCATTCGAGGGGGGGTTCGATTAGGATCTCCGCCGATGGAATCGTTAATCAATTGCGTGAGAAGTCGACTGCCAGGGAATTTCGCATGTGTAAAATGTCCGAGAGGATGATCGATTATGAAAGACCCGTTGAAGCCGGCCATACATTGTTCACACCGAGAATTCCCTGGCAATTGATTGATACTGAAGAGCTCGATTCTTCAATCAACAGTCGATCGAATCCCAAACGAGGGATCCTCTAGAGAAGCCATCCGTAATGAGTGAGTCCGATTGCCACACCTTAATCTGTTGAATCCCCGGCACCTTCAGGATCGATATCATAATCCTCAATAGGAGTGTGGTATCATCGATTGAAGTCAACAAGAGGACAAGTTTCTTGAAGAAGTCATCGAAAAGACTGATAAGTTTACTCCAGGTGGCAACACCGGGCCCAAGTCCTGCCTCCAGAGGTAGACAATCCAAATAGCAAGCGATATTATGAAGAATTATCGGGAGTTTCTCCTCGGGGAGTGTCTTCTTCGCATTCAGCGTCTGAAACAATCAATCCCAGTGGCATCAATTCACACTCCAATCTCTCCAAAGCATCAACTCACCTCAATCAACAGCTGGAGTGGAGCGATAGGATTCAGTTCATTGAAATCGACAAGCGCTTGTGTGACACTTCTGAAGAACTGCATTCTCGTGGCGTCGTGAATGTGAGTCTGGAACATCTGGACGAAAATGCCGTTGGGTGCGAGCTGATGAAGGACACACCTGAGGAACTGATGAGCAACACTAACAGCACCACCAGGCAGATGCATATTGGTCTCGGTTTGCCAGGGGTAGGTGGCATTCTGAGCGACTTTAGTGACAATCCCAAGGATATCTGGAAGTAGGGGAGCCGCTAGGGCGGGTTCTCGATGGATAAACGTCCCCAGAGTGATAATACACAATCCCAGTTCCTCATCGGAGTACTCTTCCTTAATCGTTCCACACTCAGAGCATCTGTCATAAATGCAGTCATCTCCCACCCGGAAGGTGCTCTGCTTGAGATTGAAGTCGGCATGACAGGCCTGTTGGACAACCGGATCCATAGATCCATGTGGCTGTGGACCAACCCAGGAGTCCATTCGCCTCGTGGATCCAATGACGTGATGACTAGTGCCAGGATAGACCCTCCTTGATCTGTCTCGTTGGGCTCGTGTCTGATCTCTCAGTCTGCCTCGCTTCTCGTGATCCAAGACTCTGAAGCAGAAGTCGTCGGTCTCAGTAGCCGGTGGTGGTGATTCCAGCGCCACTTGTTTTATCAATCTCCTAGGACTGGCGCATCTACTGGAGGGGGCGTCGGTGGCCACCAGGGCCGCTGAGAGATTCTCGGAAGCGATGCTGTCCTGCTTCTGCGTCTGACTGCTCTCTGGGTCTTCCTCGACAGATTGTGCATTGTCCTCCAGCTCCGGAACACCCAGGGCTTGCCTGACCCTCTCTACCAGACCACTTACACCTTCTCGATTCATTCCAACCGGCAGCAGTCTCTCCGGCATCGGGAACTCCAGCTGTGACATACTTCTCGGGCTTGTCATGTCACTCGATGCGCAGGTTTCGCTATCCTGCTCGAAGGAGGAATTCACTGTGAGCACATCCATCTTTGAGAGTGGTGATTCAGGAGAGCCGTATACCTCATCGCACCTCAGAATCCTCGGATTCGATCGCTGCAGAGCAGATCGTGTAGATGTCCCTATTGGCAGAAGTCTCTCCATCGTCGGAGTCGTAATAATCTGCTGATTCGGAGGATTCCAGACCGGATGCTGGCCATTATCCGTTGACGTTCGCTGGGAGGAGATGGAACTCACAGCTGGACTACTTGAGTCGTCACTGCCACCAGCTGTCAATGTCTGGCATGGAGAGACTGGAGAGGTCAGTGGCGGGGTCTGTTCAACATTCCTCTGCCTGCCAAGATGCTTTGTCCCCGTTGACTCCGTGTGCTCGGACTTCGGAGTCAAGGCAGGACTGGTCTTTTCGAACGGCGGAATCGACTCTTGCTTAGGGAGACGCGCGATACCAACGGTCGGTACAAGAGCAGTAATGGCTGTCGGGAGCTTTACTTTTGGGTCCGCCGGGGCTTCGGGAGGGGGATGGGCCTTCTCGGGGATGCTCTGGGACTTGACCGCGACTTTTGACTTGAATTCGTGTTGACCGGTTATCAGAGTGCTCGCTACCATCATCTTCACACCTTCGTGGACACTCCATTTTTTCTGGAGGGCCGAAGGCTTTCCCTGAAGTTCAATAGAACGCCCGGTTAGACTTTTGGATTGAGTCACTCGATTATTCAATGCTTTAAGGCATACCTGGTGGGAGTCCTCCTCGTTACCGAGGAACCACGTAGGCCTGGCTTCCGTTTTCGGCCGGTCCGGCTCTGACGTCGAGTCCATGCGCGTCAGGAAACCCCCGGGCATCGAAGTCCTCGTCATCATCATCATCATGCCGGCGCTTCTGCCCGCCAGTGCTGAACTGTCCTCCAATTCACCCAGGGAGCCACTGTGCAAAGTACTGTCGGATTTCGGACTTTCGGGTATTGCAGCGAGCTCGGACTCGGTATCATCAGCATTCATGGAGTAGCTTTTTCGTTTTTTTTTTTTTGTCATAGCCATTTGTCATAGCGAATTATTGTAGAAGCCAGCCAAAGCTCAAGCAACTTAAGGTCTAAGTACTTAGGGAGATAAATCCTAGGATTATTAAAGAGCACTAACCTCGTGTGTTTGTTCGCGTAGTTGGACGCCGACTCCTCCCAATGGGTCTCCATGGTGTGGGGCTGGCCCAGAATGGGCCCCGGGCTTCGTTGATGAACGGAGACTATTTGCGTGCGCATTGGGGGGCTTTCGCTGTCTATCTCACCCACTACACCCATTAAATCGTGCTCGGCTCCCAATGACGGTTGAGAGACATCTGACGATGGTATTTATGTGAAAAATTCATATGATGTCCATTCACTTGGCTCACTTACCTCTGGATCGAGACGGTGGGCCCGCCATGACAACCATCGCTGGAATCCTCTTGCACTGATGGTGTTGAGCGTCCAAGGTATTCAGAATGATCTTGATTAATGACTGGAGCTGGGTACACCATGGCTGCTGACCATACTGACACTGCAATGATCATTGAAGAACAATCCATTCTGCCGTTATCACATAAATCTACAGACCTTGTAGAGGATCACCAATACCGACATCAGCCAGGATCGTCGTATAGTCGGCTCGAGATACCACAAGCTGTACGACACAGACTGATGGTCAATCGGTGGAAGCTTCGACGGTGGACACGGACAATGTTGGAGGATCGCTATCACAGGAGGTATCATCATCCATCCCATCACGTGATTCTGATCCAACAGCTGAGGTAAGTTAGCAATGAAAACATTGAAGACAGAGGAGAGACGAAGTCTTTGTGGAGATAGATGAAAAACTCTCTCGGTTTGGTTGTAGCCGAGAAGGAGATACAGATGTCGTAGAACTATTCCCTGAGTCTTCGACAGGGGCTTCTCATCGGTTGGGTAAGCCTGCAGACAGCATCGATGAATGAGGATCGAGTGATACAGTGATGATGTTACCTCGTCAAGATCAACTCACCTGATCAGTCCTCGATAAGAACTGCATGAAGAGGAAGACAAGGAGATGCATCGTCTCCTTGTCTGCCTCCTCCAGCTCCACAATCTTGTGGGTATAACCAGGCAGAGCCCCAGCCTCGTCCACCATATTCAGGGAATGAACGTGACCATCTGCAAGGCAAGAAATCAAAATTATAATCTCATTTTGCTTTTTGACGACTTCCTAGGGTATCTAGACCAACTAGATAAATGCATTGCAATTTGTGCGACATACTCATGCATGCAGCATCTCAGTACTAGTGTAGATGGACTCTTAACATCTTTTTTTTGGTTAGTTTTGATTGCTCTTATGACATTCCAACTTACCGAGCTAATCCCCAGCTATAACGAACATTAGTGTTTTGTCTATAATCTCCTAGAATAGTTTCCGTGTGACACTAAGAAGGCACATTTACCAGATAAATCCATCTACAGCAAGCATAATACACTACTCTACCTGGTAAACTGTTATTAGTCGGGGTTGACCCCAGCAACTGACCCAAGCCAAATCTCGAACTCTTCCGCTTCAATATGGGCGCCGAGTACTGACGACTGTATATTTTTTCCTTCTCTGCGAGATAAAGCGGATAAAGCGGAGGATAGATTGAGAGATTTTTGTTTTTTTTTTTGTACAGGGAGAATTAAAAATCCCCCGAGCTATCGGCAATTATCGTTACCTTGTTTTGTGTCTTGTCGGGGAATCATTGACGCCGGCGCAGACATTGTTCTTTTGTACGGCCATTTTGTGCCAAAGCTTGCGCTGAGAGTCTTCACCGAACTGGCGCCACTGCCGTCGGACTGCGACAGGGCTTCTTGGGCGCGATGCAATTTACGCATGAAGACATCGCTGTTCATGTCCGTATTTCGCAAGTCTAAAGGATATTTGTTAAATTATTCAACTCCTCGATAGTATACTTTCGTCATCATTAATATGATGTTCTCACCTCGAAGGCAAGAGATATCGCCCGATTTCTCAAGGCTGATCTGAGCCTCGAGAAAGAGGGCGTCGAATCGATTCAAGAAGAAGTCCCACGTGAGAATTTTACGATCGCTGAGGCTGTTATGGAGTTGATAGAGCGATTGCAGGACCATTGGCCGGTCTACGATAACTGAATCAAATTGAGTCTCCAGGCAGAGGATGAGACTCTGGAAAATGTTTCGAGTAATTTTATACTTCAAAAAATTGATGAAATTAAACAGATGACCAAGGGGATTATGCTTATTGGAAGGTAGCACGATAGCTTCGTCCAAACATTAACTTGGCCTATACACTACCGCGTATGGTGATCATCCTATTCTAAAAGGGACACGCGATTATCTCAACATTCTCGTAATGTTGAAGCCACGATTCCTTATTGGCTGAAACTGACGACACTGGCGCCAATAACTGTCATGGCGTTCAGTTCCATTAATCTTAATACAGGACGCGCTTGGTTTCTCTACCATACAGCGGGTGGCAGCCCGCGTTCGGGCTTGTTGAAGAAAACAAATCCGAAGTTTGGAGAACTTACCCGCACAGCGGTGTCATGAATTGTACCCAAGTTCAGGGTAGCCCTCTGAGCAACATAGACATTGCTGTCATCCATGCTGCTGATTAAATAGCAGAAGGCATTGGCGAGAGCAGCTTGAAGGGTTAGAACACTCCTCAGAGGTGTAGAATCCATGAATCTGGCTATCAATGTCACCCTCTCGACAGCGACAAATCGAACCCGCCAGTCTGAGCTGTGAAATTCCTCTTGGACGAGCCGCCAGAAAGTGTCTGTACCACAGTGGAGGGTGATGCAGTGGAGGAGGAGGGGAACAGTTACCTGGGCGATGTGAGAGTGTTCCGCGTTGAGGAGCTCCCAAAGGCTGGATGAAAGAACTCCGTCAGAGTTGGTTGTAAAGAACGAAGAACGACTTACTTCTTGATGAGAAGATTCTCCTGGCACCAGATGAAGAAGCCCTGGTGATCCTTAACGGCAGTGGTGAAGGCGTCGCCATGAAGCACCATGATGTTCAAACACTGCAGCATGTAGTAGAGAATATCTGGCTTGTCCACAGTCATAATCTCTTTGAGAAGTTTGTGGATGTACTGGAGTTGCTCGGGCAGATCTTCGATGTTGAATCGAAATTTTCCGACCGATGTGTGCCAGAAGTCGTCGGCCTCAGCCTCCAGCGTCGGACTCACTGGCTGATCATCCTCGCCGATGATGTTGGCTTTTCCGATGTTGGCTGTGGCAGTTGCTGGCACAAACAAATGATCATGAAGACATCTGTTGTCCTCAACTGTAACTGATAATATCATCACTCACCAACATCAGACTCTGATAATGTAACAGAACGTGCAACAGCTGACATAACCTTCTCAGCCGGCAGTATAGCAGCAAGATCCAGTTGCTCGGAAACTGTCTCTACTGTTGCTGTCATGATCTGTTCGAAGAACTAAATTTAAAAAACGGTAGGAATTTGTGAATTTTTTATAAACATCCATATTAATCCTACCGTATTGTGTTGGGCTGGCACTTGATCATTTCATCACACAGAATATATACGTTTTTTTTTTCCAATAAAAAGAACATCCAAAAACGACATATCGATATGAAAAACACTGATGACAATTGGTGTATGTACATTTATTAAACAAAGCACAATTGTTAATTGATCATCAATTGGGTAGTAGTTCTTACCTTGCTAACGTGGGGCATGTGAACCAACACCCCTGAGACAGAGTGCATCTCTGGTACAGGCATGTTGATGACAACGTCTGGTTTGGAGTCGCCTTTCTTCGACGACTCCGGAGGACTCTTTCTGCCGTGATCCTCAGCGGACTCGTCAACAATGACCTTTCGAACGACCAAATTAAGTGATCTCCAGTATTTCTTAACATCAAATGATTAAAAGAACTACCTACATCTGGTGGATTTGCTGCGTTCTCCGGGCAGAGATACGTGACAAGCTGAAGACACAACTGATGCCAGATGACTCTGGACTCGCAGTAGGTGCACTCACTCTCCTCATTACAAGAGTGACAGTCATTCCAGTTGGCAGCCACTATTGACTTCATCAGATGACAGGCATCACGACACACCCACGTATTGATTCCCGTGTGTCTGTCGATGTCTTGAAGCTCCATCTGTTCACACCAAAAGCTCATCTCGAGTTTGGAAATTTGATCAGTACGATACTTACCTGCTTCAGTAGAATGTCCAGCATCAATATGCAACACGAGAGGTTCAGTTCGGCATTAGTCGTGAACTCCATATGCCTCTGGATGGGCGCCATGTCGTCGGATAGTGGAGTTGACTGGCCGGAGTCATTCTCAACGACTGGGCCTACAAGACTCAATGATGTTAGAGCAAATTGATCAACATCGAAGCATCCTTTCTACTCACAAATCATATTCGGATCATCGTTGTCACTGTTCTTGGCCGCCCTGTAAGGCTTCTCATTGAACTCGGTAGTATTCGTGGTGCCCATCACAGCCACACCATCACTGAACATTGAAAAGAGCTGAGTCAAGGGGATCGTAATCTCCAGCATTGTCAGGGTCTGCAGCCAGTTGAGGGCCTGCTCTTGGACCTTGGCGCTGGTGTTGATGAAGCGTTTCGCGACAAAATTGTACATCTTCTTGGCGTCGAAGCCCAAGGGGCTCATCTCCGTATCCAAGATTTTGCTGAAAGGGAGAAAAGAAGCGATCATATCTAAAGATAATCATCTTGTCGTGAGATGATTACCAGAGGATCATCTTCAGCTCGTGGAGTTCGTTTTCAGGCACATCGTTGACCATAGCCTCCATCCAATGGGGCATAACGTAGTCCCAAATTTCGGATGTTATGACTTCGTATGGGACTAGACAAAAGAGCCTATTTAGGCCGTCCTTGAGGTGAGAGGTCCTCGAGGCCAATGTCTCCCTGGAAATGTCGATCGTGGACATAATTGAGGGCTTACCAAGACTGGGAATTGCATTCCGTCTACGTCTGAATCTATGAGAGTGTTCTTCGAGCCCTGTCCTCACCTGGTCGAGTGTCAACAAGAACAATCACTTACCAATGGCCGCCAACTCTTACGTAATCCGCTGGATGGGGCAGCAAGCAAGAGATGAAGACTTTGTAATGGGTCTTCATGACTTCTGACAGCCAACCACAGACATACTCTGTCTTCAGCTTCTCCAGAGTGCTCTCAGCTTGTCCTAAAAGTCCATCAACTCATCAACATACGTCACCATCGAGTCGTTCGACTAGTGTGGAATTACGGCATGCAGAAGGCTTGATACTCTCGACTAAATACTTCATTTGGTTCTTTTTTTTATCTAATCACTAGACATCCACATTCTATATTACTCAGCCGCGATGCAGACGCACTCTTGTACACCAAAGAGACAGATAAATTTACAGTAACACATATATCATCGTGTGTGATACAGACACATTGTGGGTGTATACGTGCACACAAATACCAAATTTTACCTCCCCCATAGCTCCCCCATCAATGGATCGTCAAGATTTTAATGTCAAAACATAAATCCACACAATTACCAGATACTTGTGAGAACATTTAATGAAAATAGAAAAAGAGTGAGAATGTGCCTACGATCGCGGCAACTATCTCATCTAAGTTCTATGTAAGTAGTGAAGTGATGATGGATCAAACAAATTGACTTGTTGAGGTTATAAAAAGAAGTGATAATGTGCCCATCTCATGACACTCTGTCTACACGATAAAGTGAGGAGGACCTGAGGATTGATTGAGTCCAACCAAGCACTTGTCCTGTAAGTATCAACGAATGACTAAAAATGATTATCAACTTTTCACCATCAACCACTTTACCACATCTACTTGTAATAGAGTAGTGGTAAAAATGCAAAAGTTTTGTAAATTACCAACAGAAAAGATAAGGTGCATAAGGCTTTTTTTAGTACCATCGAATGAGTACGCAGTGACATGAAACCAATGAAATAACATTGATAATAAACGTCCAAGTATTTCAATCGGTGTATCACGATTTGGTGTACAAAGTCCAACAAGTAGCCAAACACCATAGCGACCGAGTAGTTGTCGTTCCTCAAGTGTTGTTGGATCACAAAGTCCTATTTTTCCACCAACTCCACTACTACTACTAGCACCAGTAACACCACTTCCTGGGAATCCTATGCCGGCCTTATTAGTATTTAATTCGGAGGTATCTCTGTTACTATCCATACTTAGCGGTTCTGCCTCCTTAAGCAGGCTGTAAAATCAAAAGTTGGGGTGATTGATGGGGAATTGGTGGCAAGGATCGTTGAGAGATGGAGTCTTCGAGGCTCCATGAAGACCCTCGACAGCGTCCATCAATCAAGATCCTCTTGGTTATTGAAGATTGATTTGGTATGAGACAGATTAGAGTAGACTATAAGATCTCTAAGTTGGTGTTGTCACAAAACAAGACTAGATGAGGACTTTCTCTCTGTCTGGTCTTCCAATTGTTGAACTGACTCCTTCGTCAAATGCTTTCTTGTGACAACACTCCTGCTAAGTTCATAAATGAAGGGACGCTGAGAGTAGAGCCATGCATGCATAAGGAATTATAAACATAGTTACGTGTAGGAGATATGTGCTGAGTTGTGTTGCATGCACTGTTGGAAAGTTTGTTTGTGTTTTGTTTTTTGTTGAAAATTGATACATTGTTAATTTGGTTGGGTATTGTCCATCCATGGTGGTCTTACCAAGCAGCATGGAGACAGCTGACATAGACGATAAAGCAACAATGACCTGCGACCTTTGGAGGGATTAGTGGGGCCCAATGACAATGATTATTTATATATCAGTAACATTGAACCAATTGTCATAAGCATGCTTATTATTCTTGGTAACAGTATAATCATCGGTATCAACAGCGGGTCCTTGAGGGTCTGCTTACGATCACTTGACAATCCCTAACAGATCACTTCACGGTGATTCGATAGCAATCCGATTTATTCAATTGTTCATTCAATCGATGGCTAGTCGATCTGTCATCGAGGATCAGTCGATGGATTACTCATCGACCGATGATCGACTAATGCTCGACCAACATCACGACTGGATCGCTCAATCGAGTGATCCGTCAGGGCTTTCTGGATATTTAATTTTGAATCTGGTAATTGAGAAGTTACCTGACTATTGCCTGCACCAGATACGTCTGGGTCTGATTATCCATCTCGGATATGTGGGGCAACGCCAGGTGGTACACGTGATCTCCACCTCTTCTGTTATTATGTCTGATGTTGTGGCACTGTTGACAGTAGCGGATTGGATGATTGCCATTGTAGCTTGCACATTCTGTCGAGAAGCAGACGCTGATCGCTGATTTGTCCGTTGCTCTGCAGTTCTGGAAAAGGTGAAGATCATTTGGGATGAATCCATCAACTTCAGGAGGAAGAGTTGCCAAATTATTGGACTGATTGACACCTTGTTTTCGCAGACCATGGAGACCTGCTGCATCGGATGGAGAATGTCATAGAAGGTTTCATTTGGACAGCCCCGATGAATCTCATTGGCGCATTCTATGCACAAGTAGAGCGGAGGTGGGGACTCTGTAGCGAAGGTTATCGATATTCGATGATCGTAGCAGACTTTGCCGGCCTCTGCATTGCCAGAATTTGGACAGGAGTTCCGTTGGCAGACGAATGGGGCCAGGTCATCTGAAAATGATGTCTCGTTTAAGGACTTCGTCGGAGAACCAATGGTTTATGGTCAAAAGAATGAGTGATTACTGGCGATCTTCATGAGGACAGCTCTTCGATCGAACAGATTCTGGTTGAAGGTCGGCCAGTAGTAGAACAAGAGCTTCGCGGCAGAGGCCTTAGCCGGAGCTGTGCCGTAGGCAACTACGCAGAGGATATCCTTCACGACGTTTGGCTTCAGAGCCATCAGACACTCCAGCAGTTGGCAGTGATGGGCGGGATTGCTCGAGTACTGGAAAATCATCATTATCACTGCTGAGACAGACTGGCTGGCGTGATTTTCCGACTCGTCTAGGGTTTTTCTCGCTGGAAAAAAATCGATTCTCCGATTATTGGACGTCTCATATTCCTAAGGAATCCTCTCGACTTTTTTGGATTATAATACTTTGGTTTCAATACTCAAAACCAGAATCACTCACTGATCGTAAACGGAAGAATATAAAAGCACAGATGATTGACAACTTCCTGATGCAGCTCAGGTGGCAGGACCGATATTGAACTGGCCGTCAGGTACGGCAAATTATCAAGAAGATCGTTCTCCAAAAATGGCATTAATGATGCCAGACACTGCAGCAGTGCTTGACCAAATGCTGTAAACATTGCCTTTATTAGACAATACCATTGTTTGTAAACAATGCGTCACTTACCGGCTAGACCGATATGTACACAGGAGGATACGTCGATCAGCTGAGTCAGAGCGTTGTACAGTTGCTTGTAGTCCAGATTTGGATACAATGCCATACGTTCAGCATCAAATTTCTGGGATTTTATCATTTCTAACGGCGACTCGCGCACTTCCTTCAGCAACGCTGAAATGACAATCCAAATTAATCACTCAAATCCAGTATTTTTTGGTGGGGGGGAAAAGGTAGAGTCAGATTTCTTAGGAAATTTGTTTTGTTTACAGAGCAACGTTTGCGAAAAATATTTCACTGTATTCGCCATGTCGAAGCCTGAGGGGGTGGGTTGAGTTCCGTGGAGGAGTCGCAGATAATAATCGTGGAGACTGGATAGTTTCAGAGTGTCTGGAAAATAATATATGTGAATTGCAGAATTGTCTGGTGGACGTAAGACGATATTGTCTGTACTCACATGCTGCTGACCTAGTCCCCATCTCTCCAAGTTTTTCTTTTTATCTCGTGTATTACGCAATTGTCGGATTTACCTGATCATTGCGAGAAATTTTCACCGGTTTCTCGTGTCTTGGCATGTCTTCTCGGATGACTAAATTATTTGGTTTTTTTTTTTCTTCGTTGCAGCCAGACTTGGGGAGGTGTTAGGAGGGTCCAGCTGGTAGCGTGTCCTCATGCGAATTGCGCAATCGCGCATCGATTTTCCCGCGGTAGCTGCGCGCAAGAGGATACAGGGGATTTTCTTCTAGGTGATTTCAAATGTTTGGGGTAAGAGAGCGAGAGTCACCTCGTGATTCATTCATGGGACTTGGGTGATTCAATCGAGAGTTATTCATTGATTCAGAATGAGTCTAGCGATGCGCTTTTAATGGCTAAGAATATGTTTGCGTTGTAAAATTAGAGATTGGTGGAGGTATTTAGGGGACGGGGGGAGGGTTCAATTCAATCGGGTATTGGTGAGACGGTGAACCCAGGCGATGATAACTGTGTCACGAATAGACTCTGATCGATATCAATGAAGGCATCCGCTGCATTCTAAGGTGGAATATCGATTGGAGGGGAGGGGGAGCTTGAAGGGCTGTAAATGAAATCTGAATTGATGGTGTTAGCGGGTCGATCGATGTCCCCAAATTTTGAGAATATATTCGGCCACTGTTTGGGGAAAAACAGGGAAAAATCGATGACATTTTTTTAGAAGGTTTTGATGGACAAATGAGATTTTGGATTTTCATAATTTTTATTTAGCACAGGCGCCGGGAGGAGAGACTGGGGGGACTCATCAAATGGACAATAAGACCAGGCTCTGGTGGGTTTTATTTTTTTTTATTTCAATCATTTTTAATTCAGAGTACAAAAAATATTTGAAGCTCAAATTTTGGCAGATTTCAATTTTTCAAATTTTCCAATCCTCGATAATTAGAGATCGCTAAAAAAATTTATTCGTGACATCTTATTAATCGGAAGTGACTGCCTCGTCAGGGCTATCTGATTGCCGCTAATAATCCCCCCGAAAATCCCATTCTCCCCAGAACATCCCAAACTTGGTAATCACCAGCAGAATTTCCCTCGATCTACCGCTGGCTCGACGAATATGTAATTTATTCCTCCCCAATTCCGCGCGATATCGATTCGATACGCGAGTCCATGGAAAGCTCTGTACACGAGGAAAAGTGAAAAGAAAAAAAAAAACATTGACGCCATGAGCTAGTAGTCCCCATGTGCGCTCGCGCAGGAAAGACACATGGAGAATCAGCACATACTGAGAGCCGTGGAAAACAGTTGCGCGCCTGCGAGTCAACGACGATCCAAATGGTTGCCTTGGACACGTAGTGACGCTGATAGTGGTCTCTAGTCTTGCCTCAACCCCAGAACAAGTGGTAGTCTCTGCTCGATCATCGAGTTGTCATCAGATTGTCCACTGCCTGCCAGTTTCAACATCATCGGGACTGTCAAGGGGGAATGTCAGGTGAATTGGCTCAATTTTTTTCTAATCTCCGGATTAATTTCCTTTAAAATTTTTTCTTTCATTTTTTTCCCAATATTTTGCAAGATTTTGTGGCATTATTACATGTCAATTTTTTTTTTTTTTGGCAATTGGAGAACGAAAATTGGGGGAAAAAAAAGACATTTGAATTTGGATTTTAGTCCTGAGCTATTTAATTTGCACTTTGAAAGTGTCTAATTGAGAATTATTTTACTCTAAAATAGAAAATTCAATGAAAATTTTGAAGCCCAAAAATTCGCAATTGACGGTTTCAGAAATTTTATTTTACGATCTTTAAAATCTCAAATTAAGTCTTTTTTTTCTGCATCGAAAAAAACATTAAATTCCACTGCACGTGCGACATTCACCACATCCTTTAGAACATGTGATTTTATTATGGCCGTAACACGCTCCGTATGTCATCCTAATTACAGCCCTCCCCATGACGATTCCCCTTTTTTTCGCACTATTCGCCAGCGCCTCAATATCGTTGGCAAGCAATTCCCATATTCTTCCGTTATGAGTTGTAGTACGGCTGCACCCAATGAGATTACTATCACTTCTAATTCTATCGGTTGTCATCTACCAATTGAGCTCCTGATACTCATATTTTTTCTATTCTAACTCGTAATTAATTTGATCGTGAGGAAATTTTCCCCCGAAATTTCAGAAACTCAATTTTTTTAAAAATCCCTCCCCCACTAATTTCTCGATATCTCTTGAACCGATCATGCGATTCGATCGCATGTACTCTCATTTCAAAGTTTATAAAAATACCTCGAGAACTAAAAAAAAATTGTTAAATTACCCGCAGCCGATCGCCTGCAATTCCAAAAACAAAATCGTTCCATCGAAAATCGTGAAAATCGCAAACAATCAACATCGCAATCCAATAACTTGTTTAAAACTCTATATCTCCGGAAAAAAAAATCCGATTTCCCCGAATGACCTCTCATTTTGTAGTTGGAAAAAGCCCCTTCAAAATGAAAAAAAAATAATGCAATTTCGCCGAGCCAGTGCCGAGATATTCCTACTTAAAACTCGGGGTTTCAACCCCTCCCCTAATTTTCCAATTTGACACTCGAATTGATTGATAATGTCTATTCTGCTGGGCTCAAGCGTTTCCCCATTACTTAATCCTCTGGCCAAGCCCATTAGATATGAAATGTGAACCCCTCGAGAGACATCTGAAAATCCTTTCAGTCAGATTTATTACGGTAAATATACACGTGGGATTTAAATTTACGCAATGTCCATACCTCAAGAAACTCGACAATTTATTTATGTGGATTATCTTTACTCTCGTCTATTCTTTTTTCTTTCTTTTTTAACCTAAGGCTGACTTAGTCTGGGAGGGGTTTTGCACGATTCTAGAAATGAAAGTTAAAAAAAATCGTACAACAGTTGAGAATGGATCTAATAGTGGGGCATCTAGCTAGTGTACGATCGATACCTGCAATTGCAGTAGCCGTTGAGGTATTTATGTTCGCGCGGTAGGAGGGGGTGGATCGACACGGGGTGGAAGTAGTCACGACAGAGCTCATGCCAGACAATTGTCAACGAGTGTTACGTTTGAAAATGAGATGAAAGGGCCTTGACGATTGTGCACGTGATGACGTCAATTTTTATTGTAATTTCACGGATGGACAATAAAATTGACCGAGCCAGCGGCAGTCTTCGTTGACATTTCGAGAGATATTTCGGGAGCTAACGGAGGGACAAAATTTTTGTAATGACCTTTTTTGTAGCCCTCGATTTGACCGACAAAATGAGTTCTAATGAATTTTTTCGTATCTTTCTTAGATCCGGAGATATTCCGTGAAAAGTGGGTAATGAAGTTTTTTGGATTTATCAATTTTGGGAATTTTACATTTTTTATGACTTTCTGCTGAGATTCTGGGATTGAGACTGACGGCCGAACTGGTGGGAATGATGTCTTGTGAATTGTTAGGAGTGACGCGTGATTTCTGGCTCGCCTTGGACAATTCAGTTCCTGTCTCGGGCCCAAGGCTCAGGTGGCGCATGACTCAAAGAGTCAATGCGCCAGAGACCATTCCTTTTTCATTATCATCATCACGATGTTTGCATTGAGTGAATAATGAATGAGAGAGGGATGAAGCCATCGACAGAAATATCTCAGGATTCATCGTTGACAAAATGGAAGGGAGGGGCGTGGAGTCGGACAAGATGGCGTCAGTGTCTGTCATCCACCTCGCGTTTTCAAACATTTCTTACGCCTATTTAATCTATTCTAAATTCCCTCAATTCCGCTCAGAAGCTTCCTCAAAATTGAACAAATTTTTCCAGCTATTCCATTTTCTCCGAACGCATAAACTTTTTTTGCTAATAAATTAGCAACATGTGACCGCATTAATCAATTCATTTTAGAAATTTTTTCCACGAACATCCAAGTCGCAATTTAATTGCAATAGCTATCAATTTAAACAAAATGACGAATACCCCGACACAATAAATCCGAAACTTGAATTTAAACGACGACGAGGCGCAGGAAAAAAAATTATAATTAATACTTTTTGTCTTCGTCGACTCATCAGCAATTTTTCCCTGACGTCCTCAATTACTTGAAATCGTTAATTAAATAAAAAATCAATTCCTTCATTAATTCTCGCTTCAGGGTCGTCCAGTCGGTGTGACCCTCGTCCCTCACAGATAAACCACCCAGTTGGGGCCCAACGATGCCCTGACCTTCATATGAAAAAAACACTTCCGAGCCGCGTGACTCAGGTGCCACTTGTGACGTACACTTTCGCACTTCTCCACCGGCATCCCCGAGGTTAAAAGCAATGAGCGCTATAACGACACTTTGCCGGGGCGATACGCAGTCATCAGTGAGCCGTCCAACGAGATCACCATCGCTGCTCAACCCTCAATCGCCAGCCATTGAAATTTCCAGTGAGTGAATTTTACAATTCCCCTATTTTTTTCTCCTAATCTCGGGCCTAATGTGGGACACTATTAATCGCTCATTCATTTAAATTAGCGGGGAGGAGGGGGGGTCATGGAGTAACACTGAGGAATGCCGTCGAGTGTCGACTCGACGAGAGCCCAAAGTGCATCGACCCGTTCGCCTAAAAACCAGTTTGACCTTTCAATGGAAAATGAATCAAACGAACAGACAAAATCGAGGGACTACTCACTCCCTAATTGAGTCATACATTTTTTTTTTAATCACGAAAATTAGCCTCTCGGCAAACAATTTGCGCTCACGTCCTCTCACACACAAAAAAAAACTCACATCGTCAAGAAAAATACTATTATTATTAATTTTTTTATAACGTGGATTGGATTATTTTTAGTCAACAGTAAACAATATTTTCAGATGAACTAGATGAGTATTATTAAATATTTAAGGAACAATTTGGACACGTCGAGATAAATTTTAATGAGTGGGACGCGGTAATTGAGCCCCAATTTTTTCTCGCCGTGTACCACAATTTCGAAATTCAATCTCTGAGAATGTGGGAATGAGAAAGTAGAAATTATTAGTGACACTGAAATAGGAGAGATGACGTAGTTTGAGGAAAATTAGGGCGAGAATTTTTTTTTACGGGCTCTGAGATGTAGAATTCAAAGTTGTCGGGGTGTCCATTGAATTTCACTGGAAAATAATTATTATTAACATTTAAAGGGCTTAAATCATTGAAAACTATTATTGTGTTGTCATTGTTAATCGTTCAATTGTTTAATTGTTTTTTTTTGCGGTTGAACTCGAAGAGTTCTCTAAAAATGTCAGGATTTACAGCAAAAGCTGGGGAATTTGACATTTCGATCATTTTTATTTATTTATCATTGCTCTAAAATTAATTAGATACAGATATTTTTACTTGTGAAAGAAATATCTTATTTAAATGGACCGTTTGAGGGTCAGTTAATCAACGAATTTGAGATATTCCGATGAATTAAATTTCGGGTGATTTTGTGAGTGACATGATTTGGAATGATCTCATTACTTGACAATCAATGGCAAAATCTTCTTGCCTCTTTATTTCCCATGAATTTTCGTCATCGATTCAGTCCGCTCCCTTAGTCACCTGTCAATGTTGTAATTGGCACGATGTGGCGCAAAAATGTCGCAACGAGTCGACGAAACCGATGAGACATCCACTCACGGATGAAATTAAATTTTCAATTTATTCCAATTCCAGTTACCGACGAGGAAGCAGTGCTACCCCTCAAGCGTCCCGCCAATTTCAGTGTCTCCGGGGAGTCCGAGGTGCCCAGGAAATCTCTGCGTCTCTCTTTAGAACCCTTTGACGAGCAGAAAATCATGCCTTCGTTGACGAGAACGTGCGTTACACTTCCCCGAATCAAACGCCTCAATTATCAGCCGTACAAGGGTAAGAAATTGTTACTTTATTTCCTTACTTCTCGAATCTCAAAAAAAATTAATTCACCTTCTCAATTATTCCCGAAATTCATTCAGAAGTGGTAAAACGAGATGAGTCCACTATCCACATTTCCCTAAATCCCCTATTATCTCAGTAAATAATAAAATTAGAAAAAATAATCAAAAGAATTTTTCTGTCGCAAAATTGACGAGCTACCAAAATCGTCTTATCCCATTATCTCCTAAAACCCATCCTTCCCGAGTTAATCCGCGTTTTATAAAGATAAAGAAAATAATCTCATCTCCTTTTACCACTTCCACCAGAATTTTCTTTAAAAAAAAAAATACTGTTTATAAAATCCCCAATTTTATCAATTCCCAAATTCTCTAAAACTCGGAAATATTTTATTGCGCGTTTAAAAACCTGAGAAAATTTATTTAACAGAAAAAAAATCGTATCCGTTATCCGTTGAGAGGCAAAAAAGTCAATGATTCTAGTGGGAACGAATAGCAATAGAGTTAGTGCTCTGACTTCGTAGTAAATAATAATTTCCAACGAGCGAAGAATCACTTTTCTTAGCGAGAAATCATTCGACAATACCGCTTGAATCCTCCCAGTAATTATCCCCCTCCCCTCCCCCCTCCTACTCCCCTCATTTGTGCTATCGGTGCGTTTTTTCCTGACGTCATAGTGTACATTCATGCGGCCTCGTTTATCGTTATACATATGTGTTGGCTTCCACGTTTGACTTATCAAAAGTTGCGTCTTCAGTGTTTCAATTGCGATGTGTTGAATTTTCTCGAAATAATGATGATGACAGTGATAGTGATATAAAAAATTGATATCTGAAGATGGAGATTGTTGGCCGGGCAAAATCACTCGGGGGAATTGTTATCGAAGTCACGAGAGCTCGAGTAAAATTTCCACTTCGAAATGGGAAATGAGAGGTCGGAGGTAGAGAGGAATCGGAAGTGTTGAGAGTTGAGTATATGAGGGAAGAAATTTTACTTTTCACTGGCAACGGAGACAAATGGGGGGGGGGGGCTAATGAAGGGAGTAATCAGGTATGGAGAGTGCAGTTATTGCGATATATTTTGGGTGTATCTGTAGTCGATTGGTGAGACAGAAAGACATTAGCGGGAATTACTTGTCGGTTATGAGTCACGGGCTTTCAGGTGAATTTGATTACGCTGATTGGAATTCATGGACGATAATTGGGTGATTAATTTCGGATTGTGCGCGATTCAGCGAGAACAATTGAGGGGAAAAAATTAAATAATTCCATTATTATTTTAGAATTTATTTACAATTTTATTCACCATATTTCAATTATCCAGTCGCGTTTTACGTCAATCTAATGGGCAGAGTATTCTCGAAATAGTGACGATGGCAATGATAGTCAACTATTGCAACTGCGATTGTTAATACGTCAACCATTCATTACTGGTGCATAAAAATGAGTAATTACTGAAAGATAAAATCAATTGTTCATTACATATGCTCCTTACAGGCCCTCAAAACTAAAAAAAAAATAATGTACGCGACTAGTGAGCGACAGATTTTTCTATTATTTGTTTAAATGGCTAAAATAATAATTAAAAATCCACCAAATTACCCCTTGCGAAAAAAAGACGAGAAAAAAAAATCCCAAGAAGATCGCGCTATGGAAAGAAAAATCTCCATTTCCATTTTAATTTTTCCGCAAACGTAAACTGCAATCCCCAGGGTGTAATAAAGCTATAGAAATCCGGGTATAACAGGAGGATCACCCCCTCAAAAAAAAAAAAAAAAGGTAGAAGTCACTTCTCAAAAAAGCCCTCGAAATCCCTGAAATCCCCTTCCACAAAGAAATACTGAACTCCGTCGTCCTCGCCTGGAATTCGTTATCGTCATCCATCCACTCAAGAAGCCCGCCCCCCTCCTCCCCCTCCCATGACCGATAGCAGCGCCTCGCGGATGACTCATCCGCCGCTTCGGGATCGCAGTCTTATCGGTGTGCGACCACAATTCCCCACACACCGACCGCCACGGGTTCACCCACACACCGCAGCAATCGCATCGCATCCCAACGAGGACAAAATCCACGCGCACACACACACACACACACGCATCCCTCGCCACCCAATCCACGTGACGGCCCCTCTCCCGGCCCCCTCAATCCACCAACACAGGTAGAATAACTTCTTTAAATGTAGATGTGGAGAGGCTCGCGCTTTGGAGGCCGTGACGCGACCGGTCCCCCAGTCACTGTTCAACGTCCGACGAGGACAGTCGAACCCGCGATTACCCACTCCCCTCCCTCCCCCCCCATTAATTACCAATAACTTCCGTACAATCGTAATAGTCAATGTGACTCAATTCAAGAAAGAAAGAAAAAAAGAAATCCGCGACTCACGATTTGCCGTCGATTCTCGGCGCACCGGTCAATATTCAATTTTGTATTTTGCCGCCATGGACGTCGACCGCTATTGGCACGGCTCCTTCCGGTCTGCTGAACCTGTGAACGGCCTCGCCTGATCCCAGACCTCCCCCCCCTCCCCCCTCGCCCTCGCCCTTCCCTGCGGCCGCTCGGGCCGCGCGGGCCGCGCGAGGATCGGATAGAGTTCGGAGCTGGATGTAAATAAACAGAGGCTGGGGACATTAGCAAGGTAAGGACGACCCCGACGGAGGTTGCGATCTAGATCGATCGATCGGGGAAATCGAGCCAACGATCGCGGAACGGGAGCAGGTGTGGGACGAGTGGGTACACCTGTTCGCCTGCCGGTTGCGGTGTGTGTGCCGACGCACCGAAAATTCCTCGGCGTTTACTCACACGGGGGCTGGCGGCGCTTGAAGTGGTTCGGGAAGGGGCGCGCGGGAGGGGGGCGGGGGGGGGGGCCGAGGGGTTCGGAAGGTTTATTTGTTTTGGTTTTTCGGCCGGCCTCACCTAATATTAGGGGCTGAGTCACTCGCCGGTACTGAGAGTATTTTAGGGGGTGGGAGCGGTGGAGGAGGGCTTATTTGGGGTGAGGTGGGTGGGGGTATTTTATTTATTTATTTGATTGGCGTCGTCGATGTCGTGGAATGGAAAATTGTAGAGGGCAATGGGAAATCAGAGGCTGTGTTTATTGCAGTGGAATCGGAGGATTAGGAATTATCTGGTGTTGAGTAACGTCTGAAGGAATTCGGAAGTTCGAAGTTAAAGTAGGTCTACTTTTTGATAAATTGTTAGATTAGGATGTGAGCGTTGTTGGGGAATTTCGGGAACACTCGGCCGCGGATTTTTTTTTTAAAGCCTTGGGGTCTCGAAGAAAAATGCGGAAAAATCGGGAGGGCGGGGGGGAAGATTGCCTTGCGGCCAGGAATCTTTTGATGTTCCGTTGAGACTGAAAATTACGTCCTTCCCATATCTTCGCACTGTCATTTGTATTCTGTCTAGTTTGTCATTTTTATCAGGACTTCTATTGCGTAATATCTTGCACAAGAAATGTCATTATTTAAGCTCAAGTTTTTACACTCGAATGGATAATGAAAGGGTCGTCGGGAATTTCATACGAGAATTCCACAGCCCGAGGTGATCAGCCTATAAATCAGGAATTTATGGATTCCCCGGATTCCTAAAATTTTCGGGGCACTAAAAATTATTTTATGAAGTCTAGGAGCAAAATATTTACAAGAAAATATTCTCTTGTACCTAGAGATAATTGTTTTTTCCTAATAAACAATTAATTGGAAATATTTGGTCCGCAGTTTCAGTCGGCAAATATTGTTATTACATTATTATTTTGGTTTCACTAGCCGCTCGATTTTATTATATTATATATTTTTACATTATTTATCAGCTGATGGAAAGCGTTTTTTTTTATCAGAGAATGAAGGCGAGAGATTCACTGATAAAGATAATTATGGTGATTTGATGATTTCATATGTTAACGATTTGAAATCGCTGAAAATGGCTCTCAGTATGACTGAGCGCGTAATCAAATGCGATAAAGAGAGAAATAAATTGGTGGCAATCTCGAGAGGTAGACATCATTCGAATGTTCAAATCTACCAGACTATAAACTAGTCCAAACATGTCTTGAATTTTTTGCGATTAAAATGTGAGATTAATTCCACACGGAAGTTCATACGAACTGAATAAGTTTTATTGAGTTTATCGTAATGTAGAAAATGATAAATCAGTTCAATTTCATTATCGATAATCAATTCAGAAATGAAATTAATCTTTCGAGGCCAGTAAAAACATTTAAAACGCGAAAAACAATTTCCAAAAATCATTAAATAATCCGCTGAATTCACATAAAAAATTATGAGTGACGAACAAAGTTCATCAGCCTCTGCTTAAATGATATTTCAACCTTGCAAGAGCTCCTAAGAATCATGACAAAAAAAAATGGCAAAATAAATGATCAGCGACAATGACTTATTGACTCGTTAGAAACGAATTGTCAACGTCAACTTTGGAGAGACAATTTCAAATGATTTCCCCTTCTCTCTTTCTCTGCCCCCAGTATCATCGCCGTCTGGCCTCTCTATAACTGGTATTGACGTCACTCCAATGTCGACCCTGGTGTGCTGTGAGCCGGTGTCGGCGGGACGTCCCCGGGACAACCTAAAGCTCGCACTCAATCGTAGTCTTAGCGAGCCCGGACCGCCGTGCGATCGTTTTATCCCAACAACACCCACCTCACCAACACTGTCAACAATATCGTCCGAGTGCAGTACCCAGGATGGTTGTTCAACGAGTGCCAGTGGTGGTAGTACAAATAGCATTGACATAGGTGACAGCGATCATCTACTTCATCATTATCACTTTCATTATCATCACTATCATCGCCAGAGCAGCCTATTTGCAGCGACATCATCATTGACAGCGCCAAAACGCTGCAAACTGGAGACCGTAAGTCTGCCAACGAGTCCCTGCAACGAGGGAACAACACTCCAGCGTGAATTGATCATCAATCAATCGAGGACCATTGATCCTGATGAGCTTGCCAGACGTTTGCAACAACAACCGGACAGTATAGTTCTACTTGACTGTCGGCCCTTCATTGTTTACAATGTGAATCACGTGAGGGGAGCAATTAATGTTAATTGCTCGGACAGATTCAACAGGAGACGATTGCAAATGGGTAAAGCGACACTCGCTGATCTGGCAACGGCACGAGAGGGCAAGGATATTTTGAGAAAACGCCATTACAAAGAGGTTGTACTCTACGACGATTGCACTGCTGATTTGGAGCATCTACCTGTACAGCATCCATTGTTTTTGGTTATTACAGCACTTGTTGAGGATCATCGGGAACCCACGCTTCTCATTGGTGAGTGAGATTTTCATTTTTTTATTTTGTCAATTTTTTGTTTAATTTATTAGCCTCTCTTCTCCTTTCTCCTCAGTTCCCACGAACTGAGGATTTCACTTTTTGTTGGGTTTTTTTGGTTCTCATTGGTTAGTTATTTTATTTTTATTCAGTTTCTCCCCTCGTTTTTGCACGTCTTTTCAATTGCCCCCCCCCCCCCCCCCCCCCCCCCCCCCCCCCCCCCCCCCCCCCCCCCCCCCCCCCCCCCTTGCGATGACTTCGAGTCGCTTAGAAAAATAAACATTTTGATGGCTAGATCTAGCCATAGCAGGGGAAATAATTTTTTTTTTCCACTAAATTTGAAGATATTTATGAAAAATTGGTAAAATTGAAAGAAATGCTGGAATTCATTTCTAGGAAAGCGGACAATTAAAATTTTTCTTCTTGTTATTCAAACTGACAAAAGCATTAGTCACATTTATCGGTTGAACATTATTACCTATCGATTAGATGTTATCTCATTTATTTGATATATCTCAAAATCTATCGGAGATAGCGATAAATTCAACTGAACCTTATTTCTAGCCCTTGAAATTCTCAACAAAAAAGTTGGTCATTAATATTTCGATATTTTCTCTCAATCATGAGATATTTACCCAAAAATAACACCCAAAGTAGAATGAGCTCAGCCATACTGACTCGAAATCGCTCTCAGTTTTTCTCGAATATCTCGGAAACCACTGAAAATACGAAAAATATCGTTAGAATCATTTTTGTAGCTCGCGAAATATCCCACGTAAAATCTCTTTTCCAAAATTTCCCTATCTCCGGCACTTTTTGAGATATCCCGCCGATAACTGTCGGCCCCGCCGAACCTCTCTCCTCGATGTCGAAAGAATTCAATGTAGAGCGAACCCGGAATGCTGTGACATTAAATTCCAATTAAATCAGTTCGAAGCGAACGTAAGGCGCGAAGCGAAAAAAAAACTATATCACGAGACACGTGGGGCCGATGCATGTTCCCTCACTTCTTACGTGTCTCCTATTCCAATCCGAGAGGAAAAAAAAAACCTCTACAATTTGCGTCGTTGATTAGACCTCGTGCAGAATGCAAAATGGTCTCTCTATTCACTGGCAGCTATTTCGTAAACAACAAATTTTCAATCGAGACATAATTCCAAACGTTTGTTTCTTCAGTAAACATTGGATATTTCAAGGTAACCCGGACGCTTTTCGAATAACAAAGTGTGAAATTTTTTTTCAAAGAAAATTTTGCACGAAATTTCTACTCTAGTTATTCAATCATTGTCATCTTTATTTTTTTTAATTTAATTGATCTCTGCAATTTAATCCGCGGAATGTTTATGCAATTCATGAATTCACAAAATTCAATTTTTACTGAAGATCTCCCACCTAAAAAAAAAATTCAGACGCCAAAAATCTCCAAAAAACTCATCCGCGATAAACCGTCAGAATTTTCCATTAATTATTTACCTACATCAACAAATTAAAAACAAAGCTCTCGGTTGCACTCCCGCTCTCAAGTCTTAATTAACAATCATCCTCAAGAATTAATGTTAACTTTAATATTTATTTAACTCATCAAAAAGAAATTTACTATTGTAATAATAATAATTTATTCAGTATGTATACCCCTTCGGGCTTTTACATTTTGTTCCCCCCCAGTCCCCCGTTCACTTACATTACATTGTTTCAGTACAACAGTTTTACAAAAGTTTTACAAACTTGTTAACA
>JAPYZM010000756.1:0-25411 GCA_030522845.1 Psyttalia concolor
GATTAATTTCGTGCTATGAACTGCTGCAGACATTTAATTTTATTCCTCTTTACAATTCCGTTCTTTATTATTCCAGGTAACTGTTAATATCATCAGACGAAAAACTACGTCCGTGCCCTCTCCGGTTCTCCCAGACTCTGCATTAGCAAATACAAGTGGCAGTAAGCTACCACCGAAGGAGAGCTCGAACCTAAGTCGTTCAGTTTCACCAAATGATCATCAATGTGACAAATGTGAGACAATGGTAGAGAATGGCATAGACATGTACAGACTCCACAAGACAGGGAAGAAGCTCTGCAAAGACTGTTGGGTTGCCGTGGATCCAGCAAAGCCGACCACAAGACGAAAGGGCAAAGCGGTTGACACATCCAGCACTAAACTTTGCACAGTAGTATTGAAGGATGTGCTCATAAATCCCCCAGATGAAAAATCCAAGAGAAGAAATGCGGCTAATGCATCGAAAAAAGAAGAAGATACAGAAGATGTTATTTACATAATTTCGGATGAATCAGATGACGATACTCCTGTTAAATCTAAACGAGAAGCAAAAAGACCGAGCAGTGAAAATGACACAAAATCCATAAAGAAAACTAGACGTGACTCAGAGTTGGTTCCCCAAAGAGAGACGAGAGCTACGAGTGTTATGAGTAATGTCCGTACCTCGAAAAATTCCTCAAGACCAACCCCCAAACGTAGACATTCAGACAACTTTGAAGTTCCAGACGTTACACCCAAGCGATTGAAGACGAAACTTCAAAAAACTGTAAATACACCAGATGCAGTAAAAATAGATGATAAAAAATCAGCGAAAACTTCGGTAAAGTCAAAGGCACCAGTACCAGTGAAATCCAAAACGTCTAAGAAACCAAGTCCCCCTACCAGTGCCAGCTCCAATGAACAAACACCAAAAAAACCATCCCAGAGAGCCAAATCTCAAGATGAGATTGAAAAGGTTGAAGAAGGGACCAGGAGGTCAACGCGAATTAGAAAACCGATAAAGCATTGGTCAGAGACATCTGAATCTCCGGGGGTCTCTGAAGAGGATACCGAGGAGACTGTCAGTGAAACTGGAAGTAATAAAAAAATTACTAAGAGTGTAACATTGCGGGCGCAGTCTTCTGAGAAAAAACCTAAGATCCCTCAGACTAACCAAAAAAAACGGGGAAAAGGGACTACAAACGATGGAGAGGACAAAAATGAAAAGGAAATTGAAGGAGATGAAGAGGAAATTGGTAGCGATGGAGAAAATCAGTCGTACACTTGCACATTTTGCAATACTGAATTTGAGAACAAAGTTAAAGGAATGACACATGAATTAACTCACTCCAAGAAACTCGGCGTTGTCTTGGAAAAAGTATCTGTTTCCGAGACAATCGAGCCTACGGAGAAAGAAGAAGATGATCAGCAAGATATATCAACGGAAGTTGCCGAAAATGAGAAAGCCGAAGATACTCCGAAAAACATTGACACATTAGAACCGACCAAAGATGCAGATGCATCTCAGAATGATGAAGAACCTGATGAAAATGATGCAGAAAATGCAGAAGAGAAGCAGGAGTCAGCCGTTGAAGCTTCTGATAAGCCGAAGGACAGTGCAGAATCTTCGGAGGCTGCGAAGAAAGTCGTAGGCGAAACAGAAACTGCAGACAACGAGAAAGTTGAGAAAAAAGATGAAACTGAATCTGAGAAACTGCCTGAAATTGAAAAGCCCAAGGAAAATGATGAAGTCTCAAAGAGTAAAGAGCAAGATGGAGCAGAGCTTTCAAAAGATGAAGCACAACTGTCAAAAGATGAGGACAAAGTTGAGAAAGAAAACATTGCCGACAAGGAGAAAGAGAAAGAAAATACAGATGACAAGGAGGAATCTGCAATGGACAAGGAGGACGCATTACCCCCAGAAACAATTGAAAAAAGCAGTTCACCGAAACCTGACAGCGAGAAAACTGTTGCCGATTGTCAGTCATTGGCAACAGTTGAAGAGGAGAATCAAGAACCTGAAAAGGAGAATGTACAAAATTTAACGAATGGAGAAAATAAAGAAACTTCGTCGACCCAAGGGGAGGAAGAAAATAAAGAAAATAAAGACAGTGAAACAGCTCATGAGGAAGAGACAACAGCGAAAGTTGATGAGGACAAATCTGAAGACCCTAGCAAAGAAGAAGATGAAAAGAAGACAGAGAGCACAGAAGACAAAGACAAGGACACAACGCAAGCTGACAAATCAGAGGCTGTCCAAGAAAATAAGGAGAATGAAGATTATGAGACTGACGACGAGAAAAGTCCAGAGGCGGAGCCCCTGAGTCCGTCGCGTCAAGATAGTGTGAACGGTGAAGATGATAAACAAATGTCGAATGGAGACCATGAGGTGAAAACAGCCGAAGAGACTAATGGCGAAAGTACGGAGGAAGTAAAAGGATTGGAGTCTAAACCTGAGGCAGAAAAATCCCAAGAAACTACGGAAGATACGGAGGGAGTAACTGAGGTCGCGGACACTCTTCAACCTGGGAGGAAAGAACCGTCGGGTGAGGTAAACTTCGACGAAGCTAGTATGGATGCGATTGAAAGACAAATGGAGACAATTGTTGGAAAAGAAGTGATTGACCAAACCTCTGTAATAAATACAGTGTCACCTATGAACCCTGTGGCTGCTGCCGACAAACAAGAAGTATCATAATGCGTAATTGTAATCATAACGGCACATCGCGCAGTAAACTAAATATGATACATAATCACTTTTTTTTATCTTGAAATCCGTGGGAGAAAAAGAGAGGGACTTTTTCTATTGCAATTGCATGGACTATTTTCTCCGAATAACATTGTGGGGCAACAAATCTGTAATTTTCCACGTTAATTATCAATCCGATGATATTTGCCGATCATCCTAATTGAACGTATGAAACTTTCCTTTAGAAAAATTACTTAAGGGCTTTGTGTTTCTTGAGTACACATTGAGCTTAAAGAAGAAAACAACAGTTCAATCCGAAAATGCTAGTGATATGAATGAATATGCACATTTCCCTTTTTTGTTTAATTCACAGAATTAATTACGAAACGTCAGATTTTTTTTCTTCAGAAGACTATGCATTATATGTTATTTAGTGACAAGAGTGTGACTATTTCATAAGTTTTGATTCGTAGATATATGGAATGAAATGAGTACTTGGTTATTGTAACAATCCCACGAATTTCTATGGACAGATAATGTAATTTAGTCACTCTATAGTTGCACGATTTTTAATGTTATGATGAGTTATTGATTTTTTTTTCTTCACACAGTTTCAATTTCGAGAGGAAGAAAGAAGTGCGAGTGTTATTTGTTTAGACTTTATGTAAAAGTAAATCAGAGTGACATGAATTTCCTGATTGGTTTATGAATGATGTAAAAATGATCGAATAGAGGGATTTAAATAAAAGTAATTTGAGCTTTGGAGAGTGCTATTAAGATTTGATGCTACTCTGTACTTCGAGATTCTTCCAGCATTGACAATTGAGTTCCCACGTACATTTTACCGAGAATAGGAAACATTTTGGACTAGTACAATATAAAATAATGTAGGGAGAGAATTTTACAAATAATGTAGCCTGAAAATGTTCACCTGCACCATTGAAATATTCAATTTTTGTGGTTTTCAAAATAAAATTTTCAAGATACACAACGGAATATTCATTCATCTGAGAGTGTGACACTCCTAGGGACTCGGAACAAAACCAATGTACAAATGTTTATGATAAACATCCAATCATGACAAAGATGAAATAGTTAATACACGCCAATCCAATGGTTTTTGCGTAATATGACACTTAAAAATATCGAAGGGCGAGCACAAAAAGCTGACATGACAAGCTCCCTGACAAGAGGTCTACAAATTGGTAAAATTCTGCAATTAATATCAAAATTTTTATAGAGAAAATATAAAATCCACGACTTACCTTTGTCGAATTATTATTTATCAAAGCTGCACACCCTGATCGTGGGACTATGACTCTCTCATTCGGCTCGTGCTGAATCTTCCATAGTCAAAAAGTAAAAAACGACTTTTTTTCGTTAACAATAAATTTCGTCTGCAATTTCAAAAACTTCCACTTATAACCATCATCGAGCAGAATGGCAGTATTGAAAACTCCGCATAACCCACAATCCACGACACTGTTTCAACGAAGACAATCTTCGCCAGAAAAGAAAGACCATCGACTTGCACCCGAAGATGCTCCCACTCCTCGGGGACATTCACTTCGCACACGAGTCAGCGGAGTGGGGAGACCTTCGGCTGCACCCGATGTTCCTTCTTTCCCGGTGAGGATTATACTTTGCGATCTGGCGGGAAAACGGTCGGTGTTAACCGCCAGAGGTTCTAACCACCAAAACAAGCGAACGTCGACAGGATCGGACGTGTTTGCATCTTCTGCGTAATAGAGTTTGAGAGTGAAATAAAAGGCGAGAGACACTCACATCGACTCCTAATTAATAATCTTCACTGATTGAAGACAAAAACAATCGAAATGGCTCTCCCAGGTCTCACAAAAGGTGCTCTGCTGGTGAGTAAAAATCATTGCATTGTTCAATGACGCCTCGAACCTCTGATTTTTAAGAATAATTTTCTGACATTCCTCTATTGTATGACTTCAGGACATTTACAAGGGAAAGGATGTTGACAAGCCCGTCTGCCAAGTGCTGGTATGAATTAACTACTGTTGATATTTTCACGGAATACTGAAAGTCAAGTTCTTTGTTCTCACTTCTGCTGTGTTTATAGGGCCTGAAGAAACTGGGAAATGGGGAGCGGTATCGAGTGCTGATCTCCGATAGTTTGTACATCAGTTCGTTCACCATGTTAGCCACTCAACTGAATCACATTATCGATGAGGGCACTCTCGCTGATTTTTCAATCATTGAAATCGGACGTTATGTCCTCAGTCAGGCAAACAATGGGGGAAAACCCAGGCGCATTATGATTATTCTTGAAGTCACCCAGAAAGCAGCAGGTGCTGATGTGGGTGGAAAAATTGGAAATCCTGTTCCTGTGGAGAAACACATTTCATCTGAGAATGGAGTGGAGGAGTCAGCTGAATCAGCTGCCCCAGCCTCTGGTAGTGCTGTGAAGAGACCAGCTGCAGCTGTACCCTCCAAAGTACCTCAGAAGAAAGCCATGAACAGTACAATCAATTCTGGATCACACGTCTCGACAACACCCATCGGTGCATTGAGTCCATATCAAAACAGGTGGGTTATCAAGGCCAGAGTTAGCAGCAAGTCTGCCATTAGAACCTGGAGTAATTCTCGTGGTGAGGGAAAACTCTTCAGCATTGATCTCCTCGATGAGAGCGGAGAGATCAGGTGCACAGGATTTAGAGACGCTGTTGACAAATTCTACGATATGATTGAGATTGGCAAAGTCTATTACATATCTCGCTGTCAACTGAAACCAGCCAACAAAGCCTTCAACAATCTGAACAATGATTACGAGATGAGCATGACAAATGACACTGAGATTATTCCCTGTGAGGAGGCTGCAGATGACATACCAATGATCAATTTTGATTTCAAAACAATTGAGGATGTCGAGAAGTGCGAGAAAGGGGACATAATTGACATTCTGGGAGTTATCAAGGCAGCTGACGACGTTCAGAGCCTCACAAAGCGTTCCGATGGTTCGGAACTCCGTAAAAGGGATATTCACATGCTGGACATGAGCGGCATGATGATTACTCTCACTCTGTGGGGCACACAAGCCGAGGAATTTGATGGATCCAATCATCCAGTGATTGCAGTCAAAGGAGCTAGACTTGGCGAGTTCAATGGTGGAAAATCCCTGTCGACTATCTCGGCAACTGTCATTCAGCTCGATCCTGATCTGCCCGAAGCCCACAGACTTCGAGGATGGTGGACTACGACGGGCCACAGCGCAGAGGCAAAATCTATCTCTCGGGGTATTGGTGGGGGATCCATGATTGGATCATGGATGAATATCGGAGCTGCATTGGTCGCTGGCAATGCACTTACCCTTAATGACGCTGAAACGTTCATCTGCAAGGCCACTGTCACCTTCATACGCTCAGAGAATGCCATTTACAAAGCTTGTCCCACTGATTCATGCAACAAAAAGGTTGTTGATCACGAGGGATGTTTCAGGTGTGAGAAGTGTAACAGAGACTTTCCCAACTTCAAATATCGTCTATTAGCTCAGATCAATATTTCTGATTACACTGGAAGCATCTGGGCCACAGCATTTAGTGGTGAAGCTGAGCAAATGCTTAGTATGACAGCTCAGGAACTCGGAGAACTCGCTGAACAGGATCGCGATGCTTACCTCGCCAAATGTGCTTCCATTGCATTCAGCTCTTATGTCTTCAAAGTCAAGATGAGACTGGATAACTATCTGGATGACATGAGACTGAAGAGCGTAATCGCATCCCTCGCCCCAATCGACTACAAGACCTACAACTCCCAACTGATGAAGGATCTGAAGGCCGATTGCAACATGGCTCGCATCTCGTCAGCGTAAATCAACATATTATTTTCGACATTGTTAAAAAAAAAAATCTTAATCGCTGCATCAGCCATCAAGATCGGCACCAATTATATTTTTTCATGTTTGTTTTCGGGAACATTCTCGTATTTTCTATTCTTTGATTAAAAGAAAATTAAAGTGAGGGAAAATGTTTGGAAACGTTCTTTCGTAAAGGATTACAATGTCTTGATATTTCCCTCTAAATTCGATGATCCACGAGTTAATTATCGATAAATCAAAAGGTCAAATACATTATATTTTCTGCATTTTTAAATACTTATATGATATGTTCATTGATTTTTTCGTTTTTTGTATTATTAAATTAACTTCGAATAAAGTGATGTCATAGAACAGCAATGGAAAAAACTGAATATTAGGGGAATATGCACATATTTAGAAAAAATCGGCGGATAAAAATAAAACCAATTCGTTTTTATTATATCCTTACACTCAATCATAGAGAAGTTTTCAATAGTACTATTATTGTTAGCGTTATTCAACATATATACAAATATAGAAACTTCGACCAAAAGATATATCACCCGCGTCGCTCAGTTCGTTTTAAATCATCATAGTTACAATTCTATTTCCCGTATCCAATTGGAAAGAGGAGACAAGTCTTTTATTCCTCCTTAGAATCAAAAATCCATCGTAAAATTGGATAATTCGAGAAAATACACCGATTTTCATTGCGACGTGTCTTTGAATATTGCTCCAACTACCGGACCTTGGCGTTGAATCAGACATTGCCTGCAAAAAATTTCAAGTTAATATATCAAGTGACAAAGTCGACTGGCATGCGACCCAAGAATTTGTGCGGAACAGGAAAAATTGAAAAATCTCTGCAATTTAGTACGAAAAATATTCATACGTGGCTTGATTGAGATATCAGACATCGCGACGAGTATTTACAAAAATAACTAAAATAAAAATGGAGCTATTCACTTTATTAACATAAGGAAGGTATTATTTTGCTGTTATAAGATGATATAATCCATACCTCGAGTCATTTTGCAGGCAAATGATGGGAGCATCGAGTCCGGGCTCCAATTTGGCCGCTTGGCTAGCAATTGCTGCTATCAGTCCAGCGCTATCAGCCGACACATTCCCCGTAGCTAAAAAAAATCGCGTGAAGTGAATCAAATTCATCAAGTCAAGTGGTCAATCAAATTGCCCTTCCTCGCTGTCAATACTCACTCGCGAGGCAAAGGCCAGCCTTGTCAGCTAAAATACAGCCAGTGACCCCAGGTACATTCTTCCTATAATCAAGACAACGATATTAATTATACTGTCTATGATAATCCTCTTGGAAATAAGTTAAACTATTTCAACAATTGTTATCAGTTAACCTCAAAAATCACACTTACACCTCCTCCAGAGTTCGTTCGATGTTTCTCTCCATATCTAATGCAGTTAAAAATCGATCGTCTTTAGTAACACTAGCGATTCAATCTTTTAAGCCTCAATATCGCAATTGACTGTCGTTTATGCTTTTTTTTTTCAAGTATTCTTCTGAAAAATATTATCAACACTGATTTTGACAGTACATAAATTAGAATTTCCGTGGGTAGAGCCACAGCTCATAAACATCTAAACACAGATAAGCAGATAACTCAGAAGAATCTAGAATTCGACCTGCCATAAAGAATTCGCCACTGCAACTTCCGAGTTATCTGACTTATCTGAAACAATTAAAGACTGTTAATTTTCTTAAATTACCATTATAATATATGCAATAAACAATATGGAAATTATATGAAGACAATATGGAAAATAGTACTTGAAATAGGGTTCAATAATATTTGATCTCTTTATTCAATAATCTCTTCATGTTAATACATCACAATTCACAATTTGTGTTTGCATTTCTACAAAATACTTCACTTGTGCGATTTCTCTATAACAACACACGAGTATCTCCTTCGATTGATAGAGTAGAGAAGTGGTAAAAAACAACAGATTTAATTCTGTCATCCAATTGAAATCTCATTCCTATGACGAGGAGTTTTCCAAAAAATGATGAAAAAATATTTTTTTTGTTAAAAATTTCAAACTCCATTGTCTCATAGATCAATGAAAAATTACCAAAAGTGGGGAAGTAATTGAGCGTGTGGAAAAATTCAAGATATACTAGAATTAGCTGCGGAATTTCTCCATAGTGTGAATTACCTATTGAATTCTACCACTTCCCGACATTTTTTTAAAATACGTTGCTGTCTAACATCTTAAGTATTACATGAAATACTTCAGTGGAACAATGCTATTCACATTGATGTAAACAATTAATTAATAACGGTAAACGTAAAAATAATAAATACTGCTGTTTAATGCCACAATTACGTGAAAACTGCAGAATTAAAATTGTTCTCTTTTCATGTCAATTTCATCCAGAAAAATATCTGAATATCTGAATTAAATTGAATTATCGTTCGGCAATGTATCACAGGCTGAAAACTTCCTATCATCGATGATGAGTAGAAAGTCAAAGCAATTCTATCTCGATACATAATTCTAGTAATTTTAATCTTCAGAGAAAAAAGTTCTCCATCTTTTCCTTTTTTTTCAAAAAATTTACCTCGGATCTACATGAATTGATACCTTACATGATTCACAACAAAGTTAATCTAAACCATCAGTATTTACATAATTGACTAAGGCGATTAATAAAAAAAAATGGTAAGAGCATGTGCAATATGTGTTCCTCGATTCTAATACTCTAAGCGAGGATTTACGAATGTTACTGTGTCTTCCCTGTCGTCCAAATCTTCATTTATCATTCCAGTTATGAAGTGATAATTCGAGATATCAATTTATCTCAAAACAATATAAATAAGAGAAAACTCTTCAAGAAAGTATCTTAAATTGGCAGGTTAAATTTAGTAATGTACTGGATCGAGAAATCGGGCAATAGGATGGAAAAATATTCGCAGTTTTATGAATGACCGTAAAATTTTCAAATAAAAAAAAATGAAAATGGTAAGACTGAAGGAAATGCAGCGAGTTCTGTCCCATTGTGATGGGCTTTCTGTGTTCTTTGAATATACTAAAATCGAATTTAATGGCTCTCGGAAAAGCCAGAAAATGCCAATAATAATGATAATGGGAAAAAAGAAATAAAAAAAAAATAGGAATAATAGAAACCCATAACTTCCGCAATTAGCACTTTTTAAAAGTGATGTTTTCGAGAGCTTCGTTTTATGTCCGACCTCTCATTAAAAAAAATATCCCAATGATGCTTTATCCTGTTATCCTGCGGACATACGTGAGCCTCGTACTTGAGTACTTGAGATCCATATTCCAAAATTGAAGATTTGTCCGTTCTCTTCATTTTGTCGTTGGAGTTACGTTTGTCTAATAAGGTCACCAGGTTTGGCTGCTACTGTGTATAAAGCACTAGTTCGATTTTCAACTGAATAAAAATCTAACAAGTTGTCTAGAGGGCAATGAGAGTGGACCGGCAATTCTGCCAGCGTTCGACAAGCTTCTGCCGCTCATTAAGATGTTGATCGGAGAGCGTTCGAGCAACGGAAATCTGTCCAGTCTTCAATTTCCGAGGATCCAAATTGGCTCCAAATGTCTGAACACCTTTAGCAAACTTAGAAAATGGGGAGAGAATTTCTTTCGCTGTATTGGCAACAGGCGACGCCGCATTAGCAACATTAGTTTTCAAAGATTTTATAGCAGATTCACTTTGCGACGAAGTTATAGTATTGGCTGTTAGATCTTGTTCCGAGCTGCTTCGTTTTTTATCACCCGAAGGTTCGAGTTGCGTGTGATTATTTGGGTTGACATTTCCATCGACTTCACTCGAGGAATGACTGATGTTCTTCGTCAAGTTCAACGTTGTTGGTGGAAGGGCTCTCTCTTTCTCCTCCCTCTCACTTTCCCCAGCCGCTTGAATAGTGATTTCAGGGGCTGGCCTGTCCCCGTCCGATGGAGACACCAGATGGAGTCCATCCATCGCCAAATCAACTTTATCGCAATAATACTGGGGATTTTTCTCCACAACTCCAGTGAATTCCTGAGGTACTGGACTACTCCCACTACTCCCACCACTACTGTGGGCTTCGTCAGGATCAGCACTTCTTTTCCCTGCCAAATCGTAATTGCCAACTGTGAAAGTTGTCTTTTTAGTTGTGTCTGTTGACTTTGTCGACGATTTATCTGACTTCTTGCCGCCACTGAAGGTGGAACCGAGCTTGTTCAATTTGCTGAATTGTTCTGACATGTTGCTAAGAGCTTTCGTCCCTGCGCTCTTAAGTGCTAGAAGTTGAGTTTCAGAGACGTTCCTGCTGATCTGGGGAAAGGATGAAATGTCGAGGAGATTCGTCGATCCTTTAGCTTTCACGCGCTTACTCATTCGTTTGTCCAAGGGTACGTTCATGGCGACAGGAATTTTTGGGAGTGCAGCAATTTCAACAGCAACGGAAAATGTCTCGCAAATAGCTTTCATCGATTCAATTGTTTCCTCATCCGTTTTTATGACAACTGCCATATTATTGAAGAATCGTAGATTAGTGCTTCTAAACATGTGAAAATATCCGTACTCACTTCCCATTTTGTAGTTTATCCTGATGCAGTGGTGTTGTTTATTCTTGAAGAGAGATACTCCACTTTCTGGCTGACCAAATTCTATCATGACTATATCAGAAAGTGGAACTCGTTGATAATTCGTCACTTTGTCGATCTGATCGTCGTAGTCTGCCACATAATAACTGTCCTTGGTGAGAATTAAGATCGAGTCCATTTCGGTTTCACTGGGATCACCTGCCACTGGGTCGGCGTCAATGAGACCCCAACTTCCCAGAATGACTTCGGGGTCCGGAATAAGGAGCTTCTTGCAGTCCTCGATCAGCAGTTTCACGTGGAATGCTGTTGCAGCGTTGTCCTCTTCTTCATTGCGCTCGTGGAAGATTTCTTCGTTCACCGAGTGGCCTAACATTAGATCGATACTGGCTTGTCTATAGACGTCTTTGAAACGGTTTAAATAATATCTGTAACAGAAATTTGGAATGGGATTTGATTCTTCTTGGGTGGAATCCAACATTTGATCGTGGCAGAAAAGTCTTAAATACATAGAAAAGAATTATTTTTGCCAAATATTCATCTACTCAAGAAAACTATTTATTTTTTGCAAAGGTATTTTACAAAAGAATTTTTTTTTCATCTGAATATCATTCAGGTGATATTGATTAAGTTTCAATTCTGACAATCTTATTGATCTAAAGACTAATCAATTTATCATGACTTTCGATGAACTTTCTCAAGTATGACTAAAATTAAAAAATTGGCGGAGAAAGAAAGGCATTGAAACCTAATCGGAGTCACCTGGAAATCATTCTTTCAAAGAAATGGGATTTCGAAAAATCAAAGGCTTCTCTCACATAAATCAATATTTGGCAACAATAATTTTTTCTCAGGGTAGGTAAAACAAAATTTAATTCATAAATTAAAATACGACGTATGTATCTAACGTCGAGACATGTAGACAGAATTTTTTGTCATTTCATTAACCTCGGAATTCGCCGTTGATATTTAATTATAACTATTGAAGAGCTTAATTGTTGTAAAAAAAATGATCCAAAGTGCTTTTTATTGGCTACGAACTATGAAGGGGAACGGTTGAACGAGGACGAACCTGCCTAAATCGTAAATAACACTTGCAAATAGGATATCAGGATATTCTGCAAATAATAGTTGTATGTTCGGTGGTTTTGCGGGTATTAATTCGAGACAACAATTGTCGAGTATTTGTAAGTAATGTGACCAATCGTCCCTCAATCTCTCAACTTCGACCTCATTACCGACTGTCAGGTCAATGGCCGCCTGACGTGTCTCATCCAAAAAGTGTTGCTGGTAATATCTACGGTAAAAGGTGTTTCTATCAGGAATTTTAAGGCCCCTTGAGTAACCGTGCATGAAGGGAGGACAATGAAGGATTTTTGAAGGTTGAATAATTGATGTAAACAATCATTTTTACCTGTTTGCTGAATTTACACCGTCCTTCATGAGTCCTGTAAATTTTCTCTCACCAGTTCTCGTATAATCTCCCTACAACGCAAAATACAAACTAATTAATCAATTCCACTGATGAATTGGAATTTTCAAGAATACGTTAATTATTGCACATGATCTGAACAAAGTTAATGAATTTCTATTTATTTACCTTCAACGCATTAGTTCCTGCATACTGTTTACTAATAATGTCCCCATTATTAGCCCACAATTGTTGAAAAGTTTGTCTAAGATTGGTTGGTAGCGTTCCGTCGGGTGGAATTAATCCCAATTTTGAAAACTGCATTTCCATGACGGTTTTACCAAGTGCAGTCTGCACAACATTTGTTCTATCTAAGCAATCGATGCAGTTAATCCTGAATACCCCTTTCTGGGAGCATATCGGACCTTGAGCATCGTGCCAGCAGTAGCCCATCTCGGTCGAGACTCCACTCAGAGCATTCACCAGAATAGAAACATTCTCGAAATGCATTCCCCGACAATACTCGTGAAAATCAAATGTTGTGTAAGTGATATCCTGATGATTGTAGTTTATCACGTGATTGTTGTATGCGTCCCAGATTATTTTCTCCTTTCCACTTTGTTCTATTAGGTTGACAATGCATATGGGACCGTAGTATGACAGTTCCTCTTTAAAGTGTTTTTCAAAGGCAATCTGGGTCTCGGTTTCATCTGCAAATTTTTAAAAATAACGAATTTTCAGTGAGATCCTTGAATTAATTTATCTTTCATAATTATCGATATTCGTTGTCTTATCATTCCGATTTGCTTTTAAACCTCGCTTAATAATCAAATTTATTATTATTTAATTCTGAGATAATGGATGATATAACACTATTTTATAAAATTTTCCTACGGAGATTTCCATGTTACGATAATTTCAGAGGTTTTTCAATCTTCCAAAGTCGGTAAATACACGGGAAAAAAAAGTTTTTGCTAAATATTCATTCATTTCAGGGAGTGCTTTATTTTTCGAAATAGTATTTCTCTAAATAAATACCCACCAAATATCTCCAATATCTTTGAGGCGATTTTGAGTAGGTTTCAATTATGACAAATATATTTTATTTATTTATTCACATGTATACCCTATTCCGGTTTTTCTTCAATGATTTTTTGTGTCTAGACTCCCGCTTGACGGTTTCCGAACAATTAAAAATCCCATGCCGCAAGGACTCCAACCCGCGCTGCGCGGGTTCCACCGTCCGACCGTGCGCTTCAAGCGCTTCGACCACCGTGGTCGGTTAATTATGACAAACATATTTCTCTAGAGGATAATTAGGTTTGGCATTTTGTGATGAGGAAAATTGGACTATGAAAATTCAAATAAAATAATTTGCTTCTCAGAATAAGTTACATTTCTGTGCTAATTATTTAGAAATATCTTTTACGTAAAGGATTACAATTTTTTTACGCCTCCCAGTGAAGCTGGAGGAGACTACGATTGATTCTGATGTATCGAGATAGAAATAATGGTTTTATTGTTTACGTTACCTCTATCGATACGAGGTGGAGGTCTATATTTGTATCCTGGCTGGGACCAGTAGACTGGAACACTCCCACGGACCTGAACGAACGACACTTGATGATCATGATACCAAACCAATTGTTCGGTCTCCACGTAATTGGCACACTTTCCCTCCTCGTCCACCCCTCGCCGTTTGTATCTATTAATTATTTACGTCTGGTCAGTTAGCATTGTGATTATTTGAAATCAATAGTTGTATTGATGAAGTCTGACAATGAGAATGGCAACACAATAAATGACGAGGAGACATCTCTGAGGGTAGGAAAAAAAGTACAGCAGAGATATTGAATTTTATTGACAAATCAACTCAGAAAAGGAAGCGACGTCGAGGTCAATGACTAATTATATGTTGACAAAGTCACAAAAAATTATCAACTGATTTTATTCACCAATTGTTTATAATTATTGCAAATAATTTACCTTGTACCAGCTCGAAATCTACTTCTCCTGGAAATGATGGCAAGGTTGAATGTTTCATACTGCGGCTGATTATCATATCCAACTTCAACTTTACATTTTTCTATCTGAATATAGCCTTGGATAATAGGTAGAATCCAATGATTCGCAGCGTCACTCTACCAAAAAAAAAACGTAAAAATAAACGACTAAAGTACAAAAAATTGAACGAATAATTAAATTAGCAGTTCAAATTGTATTTGGTTAATAAATTTTCATAGATAAATAAAACAAAAATATTGTTAGATTGTTTCAAACTTGAGTAATTGAAGAGTGAACTCACATTTAAATTGATGAGATCGTGCAGCATATGTTTATTCCAAAAAAATCGATCGTCAACGGTCTTCCACAGGGGTTTATCATTTTCCCCCATCTCCTTAGACCTCATCTCTTGCTCCCTCTGCCTCTGTAAACAATTCGTGATATCTCCAGTCTGACAGAAGAAGAAGGAATCGGTCTCCCCGAAAACTTTGTTCAGCTCCTCAAGTATTCTCCTCTCAAACTTCTCTTTATCCTTTCCAATACTTCGTTTGATCACTGTGGACTTTACTTGAGATGTCGCAAGGGCTGCAGCTTGTTGAGTCGTGTTCTTGATCGTATTCGTAGCACTTTTTATTGTTCCCCACGTCTTCATGAGTCCAGTCTTTTGAGAAGTATCAAACGAACTTCCCATGGGAATTCTTGACATTCCTCCGTGCTTCTTGCATGGAGTTAAACCCAAATCAGAATTCTCAGAACCAATTTGAAGAAATGCGACGGATTTGATCTTGTGGACTGTTCGATTTCCATATAGTTCCCCTACTGTTGATATTTCCTTTATCAACATTAGTCTGGGCTCCATGAAAGATGTTTGCTCGATTTTTCCGATTATTCCGTGACAGATCCCCAGACATTCCAAATTATTTGCTGTAGCCCATTCCCAATCTGTGGATAAAGGATCAAATGATGGATTTAGTTCAATGAAGTTTTGGATTAGAACTAGTCTCAGAAAACAATTGTTGCCATTGTCATATAAAATTAAACAAAACATTGACAATTTGTCGACTTCTGTTTGTTGGGATGGAAATGAGTAGTGCACGGGGTAAAGCACGATATGAGTTAATGTTAATAAAATATAAATACCGAATTATGATCTAATTAGATCGTAATTTTGCATTCAAAGTGTGCCCTTATTTTTGAGATTTCAATCACAATATTTTGACAATGACCACAAATTGTCATATACTTTACCAGCTTTAGCAGACAGATCTCCAGTTATTTTATCACACCACAAATTGTGTCTTTCCTGTACGAAAATGAAGTGGGTGTCACTCCGAAACAATTCCATTTTGAAGAATAATTAAAGCTGACTGATGAAATTCACCCAAATATCTCAACTAGACAGTTCCAAATATGATCGATGAAATATTCATTCCATCGGCGTAGATTCAATGAAATTACCCGAAACCCATGTGATACATTGCAAAAATTCTCACGATTTCCATCGATAACCCAAATTGTTTCCCGGAATTTTCACCACGTTCAGTTTGACATTTCTCTCTATAAAGCCTGCGCAGCCATTTTTATCGTATTTACGTGTGCAATTGTGAATGTAGGCTATGGAGAGTATCCACCCACAGTCAAGTGGCCCTCATGTTCCTAACCTAGTACGAACACCAGAAAAATGATGTAACATAACCTTACAAACCTATTGTACATATTGTCGAGCACTGGATTGTGTATATCATCTTAAAAGTTCTCCAAAATCTCATGAAACATTTTTTAAAATATTAGTAAAAGTGAGTAATGGCTCATTAATGTGAAATATAAATAAATAAAAAGCTTTAGATCATTCCAAAGTCACGGCATCAGTCATCAAAAATGTCAAAGTTGAAGGGCAACTTGGGAGATCAGAAAATAGGAAAGCAAGAGGTTCTTCAGGCTCTAGTCCTTGCGGATGACTTTGGAACGAGCTTGACTCCAATGCAGAATGTGTACCCTAGTATTTTGACACCAGTGGCAAATGCCCACCTTCTGGATTACCTTATCGAGACTTTAATTCAATCTGGAGTACAAGAGGTCTTCCTCTACTGCAGCAATTTCATCGATCAACTCCGAAATTACGTCTCCAGCAAGAATTACGCGGACATATCAGTGTCACTGATAATCTCGGATGGCTGCAGATCCCTCGGTGATGGCCTCAGGGACATCGATACAAAGGGAATAATCAGGGGTGACTTCATCCTCGTTCGTGGCAATGCGTTTATCAATGCTGATCTCACCAGCTTGATGGATTCACACAGAGTGAGAAGAGAGAAAGACAAAGGATGTGCTATGAGCCTAATCCTCAGAGATGTAGGGTCCACCAACGAGTCCCTTTTATTCAAGGAAATCTGCCTGTTTGTCGCTGACAAGCAGAAGAAGAGAGTTTTGTTTTACAAGAAGCCAGAGATTGATGAAAAGAAGATTAAATTTGAGCTGGAGTGGTTCTTAGAACATGAACAGATTGAAATCAATTCGGGATTTGTAGATAGCCATGTTTACATGTGCTCGGCCTCTGTTCTTCCACTTTTTTCGGATAACTTTGACTTTCAGGTAAAGATTTGATTATGTAATTACGAAAATACTCGCAATAATATTTTTTTTAAAGGGAAACCGTAAAACGTAATGTTTGTTGCCGATAATTCACTTAACCGGGAGAAATTCACCCTTTCGTTCCCCCAAAATTCATTGTTACACTGATGGATTAGGTCATCAAATTAATTGAATGAATTCATTAATTCTATCATCATTACTTCTCCATCACTAATTTCATAGACACATAAAAATCATTGGTCAAGATCATTTGTAAAATTTATTAACAAACCGGAAGCAATGTTCACAAAAATATGCATAATTAAATATTCCTCATGCAATGAAAATAGGAACAATCTATTTTCAGACGATGGAAGACTTTATCCGAGGCGTCCTCATGAACGAAGAAATCCTAGACTCCAGAATTTATTGGCAGTCCTTGAAGCCCCACGAGTACGCTCTCCCCATCGCGTCCTGGTTAGCTTACCACACGTTGTCCCGAGATATTCTTCAGCGTCAGGCTTACCCCTTAACCCCCGAGGTTCTTCCACCACTTCGAGGAATAGTGTACTCCTCGAGAAGCACCTACAAGCACAGATCAGCAAGTCTAGCGCGAGGCTGTATTCTCCAGAAAGAGACAATTGTAGGGAAGAACAGTATCCTCGGTAGAAATACAAAAATCTCACGGTCTGTCATAGGAGACAGGTGTAAAATTGGCGACAACGTTGAAATCGAAAATTCCTATCTTCTAGGAGCTGTTACAGTTCATGACGACTGTAAAATTAAGGACAGCGTTCTGTTCTCAGAGACTCACCTAAATAAAAATGTCAATCTGGACGGCTGTATCGTCTCTACAGGGATAAAAATTCCCCCAGAGACATCGAACACCGATGTAATAATCAATACTAATGAGGGTAAAATTGACTCAAAGAAAATGTCAGAGAGAAATGAAGAGGGGGAAGAA
The DNA here is from genome assembly GCA_030522845.1 of Psyttalia concolor. Taxonomy (NCBI): domain Eukaryota; kingdom Metazoa; phylum Arthropoda; class Insecta; order Hymenoptera; family Braconidae; genus Psyttalia; species Psyttalia concolor. The sequence goes on from JAPYZM010000756.1 coordinate 18,026, forward strand.
TTTATCTATTTCAAAAAAAGTCTGTTAAAAAATAGTGAAGACCACTCAGACTCAGAGGACTCGAGCAGTGAAAATGACTCAAGGGCAGAATCTCCTTTACCAGATGATACCCATATGTTCCTTTCTGAGGTGATCGATAGCCTTCTCAGAGGATATCAGGACAAATTGAATTGTGAAAATCTAATTTTGGAAATTAATTCCTCAAGGTACGCCTACAATGTCAGTATACGAGAAGTTACGTACAATGTTGTCAAAGCTATTTTGATGCTACCGCTGTATTATCTCAGTGAAACCAAAACAACTTCGAATAATGTGAATTACCAAAAGACACTGAAAGTAATGATTGGATATTTCAATGCTATTCTACTGAATTATATAAAGACCGAGGATTCCCAGGAGGACTGTCTCAGAGCAATTGAGGATGTGGCTGGGACTACTGACGAATTTTTATCGTTTGCTCAACATCTGCTGCATCTTTTTTATGATAAGGACATTCTGAGTGAGGAGAAAATCCTAGATTGGTATCGTCAAGAGGCTGACGATGGAGATGAAGCGATTAATGCCAAGGTCAGATCTATTGTACAACCTTTTATAAAGTGGCTCGAAGAAGCTGAAGAGGACTCGTCGTCCGATGATGAGGATTAAAAAAATATAATTCAATTTTTTTTTGTAATATTTTGAATTCTTTAATACGACCTCAACATTCCTCATCCCTGCTTTATTCACTCATATAGTCAACAAATTTGGACCTACTGTAACAGATATAGCTTGCTTAAAATTCTTTTTCCTTTGAGATTAAATTTAATTAATAGCTCAAATGAGGCAAATTGGAAACGTGATTGTGCGATACTTTTCAGAGTTAAAGTTTCATTAGTTTTTTTTCTTCAATGATATATTGTCAGACGCTTTGATTGGTGGTGAACGTCTTCGAAAGTAGTTTTTCTATTTGACTTTAGTTGTTGAATATTGAATGATGTTGGTTACTCGTGAAAGCCAATGTCCTCAGCCAGTTCGTGACTGCAATGATGGCGATGATCTGGAAATTTGATTGCATCGATCCAGTGACGGAGTCTCGCCCCTTTACTGTTGCAACTTAAAACGAGTCCACCTAGAACAATTAGTTTAGAATATTAATATGCTTTAAAATGTTTTTTTTTCCAGGGCGTAGTAATAGTGCTAACGTGATTGGAATAAAAATGTTCATGTATGAGAAAACATTACAGGATATCCTGCAATTTTATGCGGCAGGATTTTCTACGGACTTTTTTTTTACAAGATTTAATTTCTGATTTCCCACAAAATTTCATGATAGCAACGTTTTCATGACTTCTATCAATGACTCGAATTTTGGTTGTCGTAGTAATTGCATATTTATCAGATATTTTGAAAATTACGATCAATCATGTGCTCAATTTACGAACAAAGTGGATCAAGATACGTGAGCTAAACCAAAAGCTACACAAAAGATATCCGTGACATTAAGTTATCGCCCTGGAATATCTCAATCAATTAAAAACAACTGTTGGAGACTCATTCACCGCGTTCTACTTAACGATACTTTTTCAAATGCAATGAATGTATTTAATCTCACCTAAGTAATCATTACTCTTTCCGAAGTCTTTGTCCCACACGGTGAGAACGAGAGCATTGGCCGTTAAGTCTGTCAGGCGTGTCTCGAAAACGAACTCCTCGTTCCACTCGGGATTGAGTGTCTTCCACTTGACGCTCGTCGTGTGAGTAACTCCGGTGCACTTTGGCACGATCGGTGACTTTTTCGAGTGTCTCCGTCCGAGGCTCTCCCTCGAGTTTTGTATAATCGGGGGACGCTTGACATCGTCGCCCCTTGGGTCCTTTGTCAGGCACAGTTTGACGAATGGGTCAGAAAGTCCGTTGCTGTCCATTGGTAGAAGATCGTGGGCGCGATTGATTGTCACCAGGAGTGCTCGTCGACGTGTGCTGTAACTCAGGCTCACATTTATCACTCCCCGTCCGTTGGTCATGTCCTCGCCCCACACTCTCTCCTCTTGATCCACCTGCAACCACAAGAAAATAAAATTGATTTTTTTTTCCCTCACAAAAGCCTGTAAAAAATTTAATAACTCAGTGACCACTGGATCGATAGTTGGTATCAACAATTTCAAGCTTGAGTTTGTGGGTTTTGTATGCTCCAGCCACACCGCAGAATTGCAACTTTGTTCCGCTGACGTTCTTTGAGTTAGCCTACTCACAAGCTATTCTACACGAGAAACAACATGAAAAACGATAACATCGGGGTAAAGCACGGGAAATCGATAGGGCTCGATGCAGAAGGTGGATATTTTTCAGAGGATTGTTCAAGATGAAGGTCATAGAAAACACTCATAGAGCACTTCTGATCGGAAATGGTACACTTCAAATCGATGTTGCACAGGATGCAGTCAACTTGTCTCGGTCTTTTTTTATTATATGTAGAGCAGAGTAGAAGTGAATCATATAGTGGACACGAGGAAAGTTTTTTTTATTCGTGTGAAAAGGTCATGGGGAAATTATGTATTCGTCACAAGGCTAAAAATATGAATTTCACTTGTGGAAGGTTCAAAATGCATAATCCAAGTTTTATACTCATTGGGAAAATGTGCAGAACAGGAGATCACGTATTCTTTTGATGCGAATTTCTCTTCTTTATTTCGCCAATGCACTCGTGTTATTTTATTCAAGTCTATTCACGCGAAAAAGACGTATAATTCCAATAAACAGATCTGTCACACATCGTGAAATTAAAACCATCAATGAAATTGAAAAAACTAAAATCGTTCACTTCTCACTTTTCAATGTATGGATTCGTACTCCAAACAATAATTGCCTTCACTATAAAAAAATACGTGAAAGCTATAAAACTATGTGATATTTTCCGGATGTATATAATTTTTTCCAGCCACAGAATTCTCCCTCGATGAATCTACCAGGCGTTTTATTCAAAATTGACTTATCAAAAAAATTACGGCAAACTTTTTATACAAAGAGTAGACGTTCGGCCGCATCATAAATTGAATTTTTCCGCTTGTATGAAGCTTGCGTTCTCTATTAAATTGCCCTCTTTATTTTTCTACTTCCAACCTTCCACGAAATTGAAAAACTTTCTCATCCTTCATCGAGCTCGACATGTAACAATGAGTACCTGGTAATGATCCTCCAGCGATACGTTGTAGTATTTCGTTTGAGAGGGCTGTAGTTCTCGCAACGGAAATCTGGCTTCTCCTAGAAAGTCCCTTCCAGCTGGATCGTCCTGAAGAATCAGGATATGCAAAGCTTTTCCGCTCTTCAACTGCAAAAAAAACGAAAATTGTTTATTTAACTATAATTCCCGGTGAACTGCATTAAATTACCCGAGTGGAAAAAACAGATCCAACTCAATTATGCCAGCAAGACACCCGGAATGTATATTTTATCAATCGATTTTCCCTGGACTCTACTGAATTAAAAGTGAGAGGAGATGAATCCCATGATATATTTTTCTTCACAAAAAGGATACCAGACAAAAATTAAATTATTGACAATTGAGTAACCGATTTTCACAATTGTTCGTAAAAAAGACTCTTGCCCCGCTCTCAACTCTCAACTCAGGGAATCTGGAGGGTTTCCAAACGTTTCACCTTCATTTCAAGTCTCAAATTTAATTAATGCAGTGGCATTTACATCGTTCTCCATGATCCCGTAGAAGTTGAGCTGCTCGTTGAACTCGGGATCTCGGGTCTTGTGCACTGTCTTTGTTCTCAATCTCCTTGATGTAGTGGTACTTGGACCTATCGGTAGTATGTTCAGTTTGCAGAATGGATCCGCCAGACCGTGAATGTCCATTGCCCGCAGTCCCCTTGCCCTCTCCACTTTGCAGTGAAGACACTGGGATGCTGGTTCGTATCTCAGCGCTATCTCGAGAGTTCCTAAGTTCTTCTCTTCTTCCGTTTTCTCGACCATTCCTATTCAAAATTCCCCTTTATCCTCTTAATCCCCAATTGCGATACACCCAAGAGAATTCAATGCAATAATACAGTTAATAACATAAAATCACACAGAACATTTATTAATATAAAAAACAAGTGAAAATAACAAAATAATAATAATTATAATGATGATATAAAAAAGAATAAAACAGAATTTTGCGAAAGAGCAGGAGAGGATGTTACATAATTGGACAGAAAGTAAATATGAAATACATTCAAGAGGAGAAGACACATCAGATTTTTCGAGTTGAGTATTATTAAAATTTCATTTTTTCAGCAGCGCATACAGAGAGTCATGGGACATGGTTGCTCTATGAGAGATAGAAATTATACAGTACACAATTGAATCTCAAGATTTCTTTCAAATAAAAGTCTTTTGATAACAAAATAGAAATAGATCGGAGTAAAATGTAGTCCCTGTAATTAAATAAATGTAGAAATCTCCTAAAGCGAATGTGACAAACTTTGCACCACTTAAAACTTCATTTCATAATCAATCCAATGGTCCAAAGTTTTCCCATTTCCTTTATTGATTTTGGAGACATACAATAAATTATTCAAGAAGTTTCCACTTTCAAGTGATAATATTCGCGAATATTCCCGGACAGAGAGGAAACCATTTTGTATTTGAAACATTCAGTTTATCTCCTTCTGCTCTATAAACATGAAAGTTGGAAATCCTCGTTCAGTGAGGGTCCAATGGTTGGCAATTTTCTTCCCTTTCTGGATATTTCAATGTTTAATCACCTCGAACTGGCATGCACCCCTTAATTCCACTTAGCACTTTATATTATTCATAAACGTGTCTCAACCAAGGTCTCTTTATCCACCGTTGAAAACGACTCTTTTTCTCACCTGTGACGCTTTCCGTTCGTCGATATCCCCACGATTGACTTCGATCTTGCTCGTGTTTGTACACCTGCACTACGTCTGTCTCGCTGCTCCCGTTGCTGTTGATACTGGAGCGTTGAATCACTAAAGTATATTAGAAAACAAAAAAAACGGTACGAAATCCCGTGTTGTTAAAAATCAAAGTGACACGTACCTTGGTCGCCTGGATCCGGGTTTTACTGAGCTACCGTCTGAAAACTCGAGGGAGCCACGGCTGTGTGCCCTGTCAACTGAGTTACCTTGACTGGAGCTCTTTCTTCCCCGGATTGATGATTTTGTTGAGTCACATTGACTAGAGGACTCGTGATTGACTGATTCGGAGCTGCCAACTGGATTACGAACGTAAAATATTGACGTTTGACTTGTACTTTGATCTCTTAGACGACTTGAAGACCTTGAAGGTGGCAGAGGAGAGGTGGAGGAAATGGGGGAGGATGGAGAGGTCGATGACGAGGAGTTGCTTGGCACAACCAATTGACACTGGGGGGGATGCATTTGATGATGAGTCTGATGATGTACCAGAGCCTCTGGCTCTTCGTGAACATCAGCTGATGTGCGCTTGGTCTCGATCTGCACTTCAACCTCGACTTCGGGTTTTGAGGAGGACAAATCAGCCGGATCTGTGGAGAGGCTGTAGGACAGGAAGGAACGAGTTCGAGTGGGCTTCCTGGAGATTTCTTCGTCCGAAGAGGAGTCATGCTCTGAAGGCTCCAGGGACTTGGATCCACCAGTTAGAGTCCATCCGGCGTGTCGAGTACTTCCTCGGGGCTTCTACAGATTTTTAAATATTTCTTTTTCTCTTGAGATTCTTAGAGGAGGGGAAACGCAGAGTTGGTGGAACGAATATTAAAGTTGCTTACCTTCTTCTCGGGGAGAACGTATTTCGGCAAACTCTTGAAAAACCAAGCACCACTTTTCTTCCACATTTCTCGTGTTTCTGTACATATTCGGCAGAGAAATACTTTTGATGGTGGTGCAAGCTGCTTGTTTGCACTCCCTGATAACTCAGTAGACGGTAGATTATTGATTGACACTGATGTACCTCGTCTCTGATTAGCTTGCAAGTTCGTTGTTGACGATCTCGATGCCCTAGATGTTTCAACTCCACATTTCTGACACACGTATTTTCTACAATCGCGACACAATGTTGGACCAGCACCGAGCACTGTAAATTTTTCCCCGCACAGAGCGCAACAGCACATACAGCGATTATTGCGAATACATCTGCTGCCGCAGCTTCTATTTGTTGCTCTCGTTGATGTCACGACTGTGACATTACGTTTCATGTTCTCCAAGCGTTCAACCAATTTACCGACCCGCTCCTGCTCCGATAAATCCAGTGCTTCTGCTCGTTGGATCACCTACAATCAGGGAAAATGAGGGATTTTTAGGGGTACCAGGAATCACGCCACTATTGCCAGTTCAAATTACTCCATTTCGACGAGTAACAGTAACAGTTTTTAGTATGGACAAAAAATCAATTGGACATTTTTATTTTCTTTTTTTATATTCCCCTGAATTTTATCGCTCTTATCAAATTCTTTTTAATTACTTCTACGTGTTCAACTTCAGTGAAAAAGGCAAAAAATGTCTCCACAGCATTTTTCCGCTGAGTTTTCCCCCTGTAACGAGTCGAAAAATGGGCTATAGTGTTTTACGGGGCTCCATGTGTTGGAGATAAGATAAGATAGGATAATTGGTATATTGTTTAGAAGTTTAAACAAAAAAGGGGACGGAAATAAGGGAAGTAAAATACGGTTAGATACCAAGAGATCCTCCAAGGTCTCAATGGGCTTACTGTAGCTCACCTGAATTATGCGTTCCTTCTCTGCGTCACTCAACGGTAGAGTTGTATTTGAAGAGCTCGCAGATAGACCACTTGGACATGATGTTGGAGAGCAATGTGAGTACTCGCTATATGTGCGAGAATCCAAGGACGCACTTTTTACAGACCAGCCTGTTCTCAGCCTGAAATTTGTCACGTTTAAAAATCCCAGCAGGATTGTATCTATACCAGAGGATGCACAAGGAATTTAGTACTATCGGAACATAATTTTCCACGGTTCATACGCTGAGAAAAAAATCCGATTCTACCCACCATAAGTAACTCAGAAAGAATTTATCGAGAGATTTTGTGTGGAAATTTACGGTCTTTTTCCTATCGGAAAAAAATTATTGGCTAAATTGTATTGTTTTCTGAATGTTCAAACTGGGCTTTTAATTTTTAGGGTAGATTTAAGTCTGCATTAAGGCCTAAGTGTTCTTTCAGCCGGACATAATCTAAATTGTTTTTGTTTTGAATTTTTTATCTACACAGGCGTGTATTTAAAGCCTCATTTTTTGTAATAAATAGATCCCCGAGAGCAATAAATATATATTGGAAAAAAATTTAATAAAATATCGAACAGTTTCGAAATAGCCCGAGAGGAAAAATAAGGCACGTTGAGAGCAGTATATACGCGGAATTAGGGCAAAAGTGTCAGAAAATGGCAGGATGCGCACAGCCTATGGCGGA
>JAPYZM010000757.1:0-12615 GCA_030522845.1 Psyttalia concolor
CGAAAAAATGGGTTTCGGCTGACTGACGAAAATTTTTTTTGTTACCGAGCGAAGTGAGATTACAATCGCGATTTTGTAGGCCTAGTGACGACAAAATATTTCCTTCCAAAAAATGACACTTTATCATTTTACCAATGACTATCACATCTTTGTCATTTATCATATTATGTGGTTACTCATATACACCCTTAAAAATTTCTTCCGTTTAATTTTCAGTCTTGAGAATTTTAATTCAAATTAATCTCAAATCATCTGTAAAGCTTGAAAATTAATGATTAATTGGATTTTCCGTGTTGGACCATCAATGAAATTGAAATTCGACCTCTAATATTGTATATTGTGCAACTAGTGTGTAAAGTAGCACTTTTTCCCACTAGTTGTGCATCGGTTGCGCGAGTGAGAGGCGATCACACGAGTCGAAAAAGACGATACGCACGTGTTGCACACCTAATTTTTTGCGATATCTGACAAAATTCGCTTTGAGGGCAAAGTGGTTTTTTTGTGTGCGGAGTGCGGGAAAGTTAAGATCGTGTGTAAAGTGAAATTCGAGTGCGTAAAGCGAAGCTTTACGTGTGCGGAAAAGTACCTCTTTACGCACGAAAACCGGTACCGAAAAGTGAACTTTTTGGGCAGGTATTGCAAAAAATTTTTAAGTTCATTGTCAAAATTAATCGCCATCTCCAATTGCGGATGTCCAATTAAAAGCGGATTGCAAATTCAAGCAAATTGTTCCTTGAAATCTCAAGATATTCCATTATTTTCACTCTTATATAGGTTTTTTTAAATATTTAAAAACTGAAGGGATTTTTTAGTAACAAAATAAACAGACATTTCATGAAGCTAGGGGATAGGTAACTGTTATAAAAACTTTGCCTTGAAATCTCAGGGGTAATCTTGTCACAGTGCAACACAAATTAATGCTTTATCCTATTTCATATTAAGTTAATACGTTAAGATCTCCTTTCTATATGAAAAACGGTATATATGCGAACTATATATCAATTGTAGATATATTTCGTCAGTATATCATGTGTTCACATATTAACGGAAAATATGTAAACACATATTTTACACGTGAGATATATTATATGTAAGATATATTACGCACCAGAACCGCAGTATGTTAGTTATATGTCATATATAATTATATGCATATATATTTTTTCCGTACGGATTAACATGTCACCCTACCGTATTTAGCGTTTGGAATTGGAAGTAAAAAAAAAGAAACAGAAAAAGTGCTTTTGCCAAAAGATTCCACTCAATCAGCACATGTGTACACCATCGCATTGGCTTCTCCATTATCCGAGTATAAAACAGTAAAGCATGTATTCTGATAATCTGGAGGACACCAGCGGCACGCACAGCATAAAAAAAATAGTCCTAATATACAACTCCAAAGCGATTCCCGTGTAAACGCTCCCGTGGAATTGAATTCTTCATATTCAACGGCGTTGTTCTGCCTTCGGTAGAGATTCGCTGATGGGATAAGCTGCTAGGGAGGCTTCAACAAACGTTGGAGCGTCGGCGGTAGGCCGTAGCGAAAGAGCAGTACATGGATAGAATGGTATGGCCCCCCTCAAGTGGTTTTCAAGTTGGTATTATAAAAGGAGAATCGTGCGAGGGGATCGGGTAGCGATCGCGTGATTTTCCACCTCGAGAGTGTACACGAGCGGTTAAACCTCGGCGCCATGGCAAACATATTCGCAAACGCCTTGGCCGTACGTATCGGCAAGCCAGATTTTATCAGGTATTTCGAAGGCATCATGCCTTATTCTTGGTACTCTTGGGGGATTCGAGTTGTTATTGCAACTGGAAATTAATACAGTGTCGTATTCTGAGGTGTGTTACTGCCCGAACGAAGTTACAAAGCTGCTATACTAATTTGTGAAACATCGTATGTGATTGCTCGCTTGCCTCCTTTTCTTCGGTGCATAAGGCACAAGAAGATTCTTAGGGGAATCCAATTAGCCGATGGGAATTACCCGAGCGAAGGGGCTTCAGAAAAAATGGTCACTGCTCACTGGATCCTTAACCTGCTACTTGGCCAAATTAATCTTCAACGGTTTTAAGAACAATGGCCTCGGCTTCCTCTTGGGGATTCTAGATGATGGATCAGGTATTAAATGGTTGTTTTTACAAGGATTAGGACTCCTTTTTTTTGGTATTAACTACTTGACGGTTGGGCTTGCTCGGGGATTTTTGGAGATCGGCAGCTAGGGATGCCTTCAGATTTGCGCGAAAGTCGTGTTTCTCCCCTTTCTTTCTATGGGGATTTGGTGATTCTTATCGGGTAAAAGTTAATGAAAATTTTTTTTCTGTGGCTCGTTGTCTTTTTTTTCTCACGCGAATATTCATAATAACGTGACAGATGAATGAACAGTTGTCAGTTGTGATCTGATTGCTCGAGGTGATGAATGTGCATTAATGTGATTTTTTTTTCAGCGCCATAAATTTACATCTTGCGAAATCTCTATTTCGTTGATTGTTATATGCACTCGGTAAATATTAAATCCGGGAACAATAACGAGTGAATCGACACTTTCATCCTGACAACATCGTAATACCGCTGGGGTAATTGCCCGTACTAATTTCGTGATGAACGGTAATTAATTAACGAGGCCGATTAAATCGTGCCCACGTGAGGCCTCCTTGGAGGTGTATACAACACGAGTATTATACTAGTGAGTTTTTTATATGCCTCGGAGGCTAGAGATGTATGCATCGGAGAGTAGTTGCTATTGCAGTGGTGAATTAAAGGCAAAAAATCGCGAGGAGGGAGTCTTGAAGAACCGTTGACCGCTCCCACTGTGCTGCCATTCTTGGTACCCTATCGATTATTCTTAACATTTCTTCGCACGCCCTCGCATCGTTAGCCTCATCCAGGGAGGGTTATTGTGGCAGGCCTTGTTAAAATTGATGCATAACAATTCCGTTACGGGGATACCATAGATCTTTCATTCGCGAAGTGAATGAGATACTTAAGAGGGTTGCATCAGTTTTTTTCCGACTACGATAAGTATGTGAATGAAAAATTAAAATCTTCATTTTTACAAATTTTTTCTCCATGTCAAAACAAACCTTAGTTAGACCGAAATTTATATGATATTGCCTGCTTACATTGTTGATTTGATGTAAAGTTGAAATTGAAAAAAAATTAACACAATGTTTTGTATTAAAAAATTATTTCTGTCCAATACAACGAATACCCCCGCTCGGTGTTTCTTTCATTTTCCCCCCAATTTTTTTTGTTTTATTTTCATTTGTTCCTCCCCAAGACTTGGACGCTGATGGTTGATATCAGGGTGGTGTATGTTTACAGACCTCTCACCACTCGGCGACAAAGGCGGTAGCCTTGTCGATGAGCTAGGCGGCGGTGGCGGTGGATCACTGAGAAACGGCAAAGGAAAGAAAATGAGAAAACCAAGGACTATCTACAGTAGTCTTCAACTCCAACAACTCAACAGGCGGTTCCAGAGGACACAATATCTAGCGTTACCTGAGAGAGCTGAATTAGCAGCGAGTCTAGGCCTGACGCAGACACAGGTGAGTCTCCAAATATTATTCTTTCCGCTGATTGGCGGATGAAATACTGTTGACAGCGATGAAAAAGATAATGGGTATATCGTGGCTAGGAATCTTACAGCAGTGGTGAACAAACATTTTACGGTTATAGACAAATTTATTATAGATAGACTAACAAACACGGGTGGGGTACGTGTTCGGTAGATTGTGGGTAAACTTTTGCACAAGTTTGTTTTTGGGATTTAGATGTTAGTAGGGTATACATGTGGATGCTCATTTTGTCGAGTACACAAAGAGTTTTACAAATAGTTCGATAGACAAAATCCATTGAGAGATAAGCAACCGATTTCAGTTGATGTATGTACTACGAATTGTCAATTGGGATAAGAATTTTCCAATTGCCGATAAAAATCACTAGCCCTGAAGCGGTTTTGCAAATCATTTGTGTCCACACGTGTCATCGTATTACAAAAACCAGGCAATACGACACGCCAGGACAGCATCTGTCAGTATTATCGGCACAAATGACTTCCAGTAAATCACCAATTCGCCACGCCCTGGACATCGGGGATAGGGTTGCTTGAGGAGAGTGTCCGGTGAACGTCTCGCTTCCAACGCCAGTGGCCAGTCTAACGAGCCAGCTATAAATTTCCTAGTACGCGGTCATCCGAGATAGTTTCCGTGATGCTTTCACTCTTTCCACAATCCCCGAACTTTTCCATATCCGCCAGCCCTTCACCAAGCTCGTTGTTACATCAAATTGATACGTAAACTAGTGTACAACTGAGACTCAAGTGAATAAGATCAGGATCAACTTGATCATTATGTGAATGGAACTCGGTGATTTGGCATGGCAAACAAGTACGTGTAATATAGCCTTTGGTGGTTGTCATAGGAGGGGTTGCTGGAACCGGATAATTTCATTAGTCCCCTTCTTCTGAATCAGCGCCCCCCCCCCCCCAACCCCTGCCTCCCGCCCTCCCTCCCCGTTTAGTCCCCGGTTGGCAAAACTCGTACCCACTGTGCACAGCAGTACATCAAATGAGAAAATCCAAACAATCATCTACCTTGTTGCTTATTTGCTTCAAGGAGTGGTGACTAGCACATGCCGTGAATAATCCATAATAGGCCAATCAAGGCGAGCGAATGTTGCCTTACCTTCGGCTACTGGCAAACTCGAGTTTCTCGTCAACCTGAGCTTCAATACTCCGTCATCCACACCCACATCTCTCGGTATATCTGTTCTTTTGCGAATTCTTTGCTCGTCGAAAATCACCTCTAGATTGACGTACATGCTTTCCAGGGGTTTTTTTGATGCTTGCCTTTTGTCTCGTGGCTTTTCCTCTTTTTTTTCAATGGCCTCAGGCGCATTGGCGGCTCGAGGACAGCAGCAGTAGCAGAATGATCTCGTACGCTCTGCATGAGCTCACACACATGTATCACAGACACCAGGACACCTTACTCGTTCACTTGATCGCTCCTGCCAAGCCACCTTGGGCGTGGTGCTCAGTTCTTTTTTCTCCTCTTGCTTTAGCATGTTTTTTTTTGTTTTTCCCTCTGTATACCTGGCGGTAAAACCCTCTTGCAAGCCTATTGGTTGGACTCTTCATAGCACGATGCCATTTCAACGATGTATTATTTGATCAGAAAATATTTAATCTCACGATCTTCACTGGTGGCTGTCTCTGGTCTACAGTCAACCATTATCGACGCATTCGACAATACTAATAGAGCTACCTGGTACATTTCCTATCTTCGTTGTATCTGTTCATTGGTCGCATACGGGGAATACGTTCAACATTGAGACCCTGCGGTGTGTGTATGCACGCAGTATAAATGGGAAAGTTTTGCCTGGCGGCACGCGATGCAAAATGTCGTCGTTTTTTTCTTTTTTTTTTTTTCTTTCTTCTACGTGACACGATAGTATGGGGCATACCTGTTTTCCCAAGTTTTACAGGAAACGGGAGGGATTCCTTTTTTGTTTTTACTTGGAAAAAAAGTATTTGCATTGATTAAAGGTATTTTTAGAAAGTTGCCGGGAATTTTTGAGATGATGGAAATGTCAGTTTCAGCATGAATATTTCAATTTCTTTTTGCATATTAATTTTTCTTACGGTGGAAAAATCGAGTATGTGGTGAGGCCGGTTTTGGGATTAATCGGAGATTAATCGAGGTTGGGCGATGGTGAGGTGACGGTAAAGGAAGTTGAATTATTGGATCTGGTGTGGGAAGATTATTTCTAACTTGATGCATGGGGTAACGAAGGCTTGCCGGAGCGCGCCTGATGGTTTGTCATACCGACTAGATGACAGGCTATGAAAGGTACGTCGAGATCAATCAACGGGTTGTGGATTTGAAAAAGTTTTAGGATTTTCTTCCGACGTTTCCAAATGGTATTTTCCTGCGGAAAACTAAAACTAAGACCTCTTTAATTTTTTTAGAATGGAATTGCCCTCACTAGATTAAACTTCAGGTTGCAATTTTTCATTAGAAGAACATGTTAGGCCATTTTTCATAAAGAATTCACAGTTAATTGATCTCTTATTAATCATCTCGACTGCATGTCATCCAAGTTGTATGTTTTGGGATGTTTTTGATAACTGGGGCAGGAAATTTCTGCGAAACTGGAGCACGCGACCCTCATAAGCAACTCTTCGAAACACCACTCAGAACTTTAATACCTGACATTTTCTTCTGTGCCAAGGAAGTGTACACTGCGAAATAACATTGTTCTGTATACTCCGGTTGTTCGGCATGTAAGGTAGTGTGTGACACTTAATTAATTCATAGTTTGAAGTATGGTAATAATGTGGAGTCAAAAAACTTGTTAGGGCTATACTACGGAAAAGTAATACAATGAGCGAACTGATGGTTTGATACATTGACGAGGGAATATGGAGTACAGAGTGGGAGGGCGGGTAATTATTTTCACGCATACGCAGTCGACGGACCTCCCAGATTGTCTTCGATAATTACACATCCGGAAATTGAATTAAAAGTAGATTATTTTTTTATACTAAAAGAAACATGAAATGACATTCCATTCCGAGATTTTTTCTTAGATGTTTTTATACTTATTCAATTGGATTTACTAATTTCTTGGGGGAATAGTATATTGCCGGATGGGCGTTATGGGGTTTTTTGCTCGCGTGGTGTTTGGCAAACCGAGCCGAAGGCGAGGTGGCCAACCACGCGAGCAATAAACCCCATAACGCCCATCCGGCATCATATTTTGCCGTAGTGATTTTAGGGTTTTTGAGTTTGGGAAGTATGTAAGACCAATTCCCGTACGAGAAAGCCCTAGAAGCAGTACGGCAAAAAATATTTCTCTTCACTTGTATATCGTTTGGAATTTTTACGAATAGTTTGTTATACCGTACTCCACTTCCTCTGTATCACAGTCGCCAGGAGGTAAGGAAAAATCTCACCCTAAGAGGGAAAACCTTGATCAGGTAGACAATGGTCTCTTTTACGAAAATTCAGCTCGGAAGCGTGTGAGAAGCAAACCCAGGATTTCGCCACATCAGCCTGACACAAAAAAATTATTGTTCCAATTATTGTTTTTTCTCGGTACGTAACTTCCAAAAAAAATCCTGCGAAAAAATTTCGACAAAAATAAATGAATTACCGTTATCACTTTGGAAAACGGCTAAAAAGGTGCCTTCTAGGGATGGAAAAAAATGAAGCTGGATAAAGATAAGCCTGTAGGGTACATGAGGGGTCAGAGCCGGGCTAAAGATGAAGGGGAAGAAGGAGAGAAAATCCCACTGCGGGCATGCGAGTCAAGCCAATGGGGCCCCGTGTACCAAGAGGAAGGGGGTAACACACATTATTTCAATGTTGGCAGTAATGCCTGTTATTAAGCGATGATAATGATTGGTATTATCGCGGGCAGGGTAGCAGGACTGGTAGCAGCGGATATAAATCATCCGTTACTTCCTTCTCTCGTCTCTTGCACTCGCCAGGGCCACACTCAAACTCCTCACTTCTGGCTGGTATATCACAGAAATGGAGGTAAAACCGTTTGATGGAGATTTAAAGTATATTCCAACACTGTATGAGAACCGTATGCCGAGGAGCTGTAAATTACAGTTTTGACGTCTATATGTGACTATATAAAGTTCCAACTATTGGGAATTCCAATTCCGATGGCGTTGGTTCTTCTTGCAGACAGCGAGGAAATCTCACATGCATTTTATAGCATTTTTCAATAATTTGCTTGCATTCTCACCGAATATTGAGTTACCTTCGGAATTTAATAGTTGCCAGGGCTAACAATTATTTCAAAATATACTTTTTGATAGCCTCTACCTCTATCTAGACACGTAAATACGACAATTTTCAAAACCTAAATCCATTTCATACGCTTCAACTCTATGGATTTATTAATTTTGGGGAAACTCATTTCACGGAAAAAACGTTTGCAAAAAATCGAATCATATCGAACAATTCCCACGAAAATTCCCGAAGCCAATTCTTAGTCGATTTTGTTCTTTTAATTGTTACTTTAATCCAGAAATTCTGATGAATTGATCTAATAAATCATCGGTAGATGATCGAATTCTTGATAGTCCTTTCGATTCCTAGAACTCTCGAAAAAGGGCTCGAAAGGTCCCAGGCTTACCATCACGTTATATTACGAAACGTGAATACGTTTTCGATGCGGGTTTCGTGTTGTTATTTGAAAAAAAAGAGGAGATGGTAAATAAAGTAAAAGAAAGGAAACCGGGGTTGGGCGAAGCCATTTGTATAGGTGGAGCATGCTCTGCATGTGTATGGGATGCGTGCGAGTGTGATGCATTGAGGGGTTGAGAGGGCTGGTGTGGCTGAAGGGGATGAGGGAGACCCTTGGAACGCCCACGCCCTATCTCGATCTAATAAATTCAACATTTCGCCGGTAAATCCAGAGACTGGCCTCTCTCTCCCTTGCTCGCTCACTCTTTTTCTCTGGTTCTTTCAAACCGGGAGATAGAAAATTAACTATTGAGTGAAAGAATTATGAAAAGAACAATCATTTTGATTACTACGGAACTCGCTTGCAGCCTAGTTTTCGACTATTTTCAAATGCACACTCTTTGTAGTCTATGAATCATTGTAGGGCATACAGATTTCCATCGAGTATGGGTTTTTCGGTGCATGCCATGAAAGATAAGAAATGTTTTTTTTTTTTAATGAAAATTGAAAAAATTAATCTTGCAATTTGCGGAAAAATTAAAATGAGCTTTCGGAAGCGTCTATTTGAAGAGAAACTATTTTTTTATTGGACATTGGAAAAATCGATGATAAAATTTGTAGAAAAATGAAAATAAAGTTACAAAATTGACGTCTGGTTGTCCACAAGGTGTCCTACGACAGGGATATCCTGCGAGACACCATGAGGTTAGCGAACCCTTCAAACATCTTTCCCCCGAGTATTTCCCTGAAAAACCCTGGAATTTGCAAAAATGAACAATTATAGGAATCCGGAGTGACTGAGGGGAGAGTGTACGTCCTCATGGGAGTATTCCCGTAGGATACAGGGTGAAGCCCAGGGGAAGGGAGCCAAGGGGGCGCATGCGCGAGAGCGGATCGTTTGAAGTAGCCAGGCGTTTCGTTTTCTTGCCGAGTTCCTCTCTCTCTTCATTTCTTTACCTTCCCTTCAATCTCCTTCTTTTTCATCGTATAACTCTCTGTCTCCCTCGTTTTGGTATTTCGTTTGTTTTCATGGCTGCGGCCGCCAGTGTCTTCTCTCTCTGCATTGGCATCCCTATACGTACCGCATTGTTGGCTGCATTTTGCTCTTTCCGCGACCTCCTTTTACAACATTGTTTCATTTCAAGAAAATACCCACGACAATGTTTTACTCTCTTTCTCGTTTTTTGTCCCTCCCCTCCTACTCCCTCTCTTCATTTTTTTTCGCTCCAAGGAGTAAGCGAAGGGAGCAAAAAATGGAAAATGCTGTGGGTCAGAGCCGATAAGCGAGGAAGGGCGTACGATGGGGTATGTCCAGTTGGGAAGATGCCTCATTGTGTATTCAGGCTGCGCATGCGCCAGTTGTCACCGCTGACACATCGTACGTCAACCGTTGGTCGTTCTGTAACAACATATAACTTGTATGTAATCATTCCATTTTCTTATTCCACGTGGAAATACGGAGGAAAAAAAATCAACAGGAAAAAAATAAAGGGAGAGGGGTATTTGTCCGAGTAGGCTGGTAAGAACATCTCAATTCTGTGTGCAATGGAAAATGTTTAGTTCGGGAGATATCGATTTAAACGCGGGTTATAAAAAGCCTGTGACACGTATTTCTCAGGGTGGAATGGGGCCATTCAAGGAGGGAAACAAATTGCAGATTTTTCATTTGTCACGCCCCTTTTCGGGATTTTTCAGACAATTGGAATTTGCATTTTTTGAAAATATTCTTCCTTCTTCAAAGGAACAAACTCGAAGACTTGTCCAATTTTTGTTCCTAAAAGGGCTTCTCACACGAAATACTCCATACGGATGACTCCATGAAATTGATTAATTAATTGATCCATTAATTAGGATGAATTTTGGAGTTGAGTGTGAACATTGAATGGGATGTTAATATTTCTTGAATAATGTACGCTTTAATGATTATTCCCTTCTCTCTGTTTTTTCAACATGGGCCTCGTTTGCGATTTCGTTGAAAGCGAGACGTAACGTGTTGATGCGCGCCTACTATCCGTCGTTCTAAAAAAGAAGGTGGAAGGGCTCTCTTTCGGTAAGAGTGGATCGCCTTGGAGCCCGTGAGGCGAGCGCCCCGCCCACCGTCTCGTCTCCTCTTCCTCTCCTTCCTATCCACATTTTTTTTTCCTTATACCCCTCTCTTGGGAGCATGCCCTCGAGCCCTTTTTCACGATACCACCGCGAAGAGGTGTACTTTTATTATACGTCAGAAATATTGGGACGTCATGTCTAACGTTTCCTTTAATCTCGCAGGAATCATCGCAGGGTTGTAACGCTTTCACTGCTAGTTTCTTTGAATTTTAAAAATTGACAAATACAATTTCATTGTTTCAAATTTTTATTCAATTTAGTATTGATCTGTATTAGTCTATTATTTAATTTATTGATGACAAGAGAAGATTAATTACTCAAATTGCGAAAAAAAAAATTCATTTTCCTCCATCCATTGAAAAAATAAATTTTTCATGGATTATTTCTATCTGTATTTTGCAAAATCCAATAATAATACTTTGGGAATAATAATGTTGTCCCAAATAAATTACTCCCACTTTTTTCAACATTGACCTATTCTGTTCACCAAAAAAATAGATCAAAACGGGAGGGAAAAAAATATTAGACCATTTTAGAGAGCCTCCATTGTCAACTTGCCCATTATTTTTATTTTCTCTCTATTTTTCCCTTCATTTCCGAATTGGATCAGACTATCAAATTACCAGGGAAGAAAAAGAGACTGGGAATGAAAGAAATCCACACAAGTCCCCGCAATTCACCTGAGTATAAAGAGCTATACCCCCAATTTCGTGAAAGACATCTCCAGTCTAAATATTAAATTAAAGCATTAACCATATCACGGATTGAGTGATACCAATCGAGGAATTCCATAATTACTCAATTTTCCAATTAAGGTAATAGGGAAGGAACGAGTGAGAGATTGAGTGAGCATAATTTTAGCTGTCAGATTAAACTTTTGCGGCTTTCCACGCAGAAAAATAATTATTTCTGCTTAATAGACATTCCAAAATTTTTATTAGGAGAAAGACAATTATTCAATTTCTTCTCTTCATTTAGATAATTAATGTTTGAAAAGTTTTGAGAACAAAAATCACCTCAAAATAAATACTCTATTTGTCGTAAAATATTCTCCCGAAAAGGGCAAAAATCTACAAAATAATCAGCCAATATTCGCGGATCGTTAATTCAATTTGCATTACAACGAGCCTAGAATAATAGATTATAAACTCCCAACGAGTGGTTGAAAAAAAAAAAGAAATCCAGAGAGACAACAAGAGACAACAAAAGGAAAAAACTTGAAATAGTGCTGGTGGCCAATGGGAACATTCAATTTGGAATAATCCCCGCGCTTTCACGAGTCACTCGGTTGCATTCAACGGCGGACAAAGGGACAAAACCATCACGGATACACAAATAACAATGGCCATAAAAAAGAAATTGATGCAGAACAAGGTGTGGTAATAAATCGGACTATCAAAATTCCCGTCGTTATATTTGATATTTCAAACGTCAGAGGCTAGATAAAATTAAGGGAATCATTTTTCTCTTTAGATCGGGAGAATTGAGCGAAGATTCCATTGAATTTCCAGTGGAATGTTTTCGCACGAACTCGAGAAAAGGGGGGAAAAATAGCGCAAACTTTTGTACGTCCCGCTGTCTACTCCATGAGAGAGGAGCTCGAGATGAGGAAAAAACGAACGTCGTAAAGTTAACTTTCCCATCGATCCCGCGACGCCGTTTCATGTACGATCTCAGGTGTATGGGCCTTATTGCGCGAGGGGGGTGGGGGTGGGAAGGGGGAGGTACACTGGCTGTGTATGAAACGATCTCGCGTGGGTATTTCGATGGGCATGGGAGACCATGGGACAGAGCGCGAGAGAATGAGAGAGAGAGAGAGAGAGAGAGCGGATGGATGAGAGGGAGACGGAGGGGGGAGTGAAAAAAATGCTTACGCTCACAAAGGAAAGATGCCGCGTCGAGTTTGGTATGTTGGGAGAGGAATACTCAAACTTTCTGAAGTTGGGTTTGACTTGTGAATGAAGGCCTTGCTCTTGTCGCTATTGAGAACATTGAAATTATTTTGTGTTGAGGGATCTCGCCACTTTTTCTCACGTATCCGAGAGTTTTGAGACAAATTTATTCGTAATACGGCGAGGGCTCCAAAATTATCGATTATTTGCCGATTGTTTCGTTGTCTAGCAGCCAGAGGAGGAAATTTTGCAGATTCAAATCCTTTTCGCGCAAAACTTATCTCGATCATTGATAGTCAGGAAAACATCAGGGAAATGTGCGATTAATTTTTGAAGTCGAGTACTGTTCGACGGATTATTTTTGGTAATCGAATCTAGTCATTTTTACTATCATTACTTTTTTTTCACTCTACAAAAT
>JAPYZM010000758.1:0-25366 GCA_030522845.1 Psyttalia concolor
AGTATTTCGCCAGAAAATAGCAGTTATAGCATCCGAAGAACTTAAAAATTATCAGAACATTGCGGCAAATATTACGATTAATTGTTATGGTCGAGGGATATTCGGTGGAGAATTTTCCGGAACTGGATTTCGGCCAATCAGAGCGCAATTTTCGAGGGCACAACTGAGGCCGAGAGGAGGAACGATTATGAGACATCACTTGATTAGAAACAAGTGAGGTGCTTCTATGCAATCATCGGATGCAATTGCCAGAAGCTAGTGTGCAATTTCCAAAAAAAAAATTTTGATGAAAGACAGTCGAGTGACGTGGAAAGACTGCTCTATAATGGGCTAAAATTCAGTCGCGGAAAATTCTCGCTGTAATTTTACGTAAGAAGTCTTTCGTGGAATTTCACAATTAAAATTGTCAAGGTCATTGGCAAAATTAGACATTAGCAATTGAGGCGAGTTGTTGCCGAAATTTAAAAAATATTCTATAATTTTCATTGTCCTGTGGATCTTAAAAGTTAAATTTCATCGAATGCTGCAGAACTCAACTGATTTGAGCAATAAAATACGTGAAAATTAGTTTGAAAATGATGAGATTTTTCTCTTGAAATTTCTGTAGTTCATTTTTTAGAACAGTTGAGCTTTTAATGACGAGTTCAAGGCCTCAAAAGTTTGAGAATTCCTCTGAGTGTATCAACAATGAGACCTTATCCAGCCAAAAAAATCCTATCAATTTCCCGGTTTATCTTACCCCGGAATAATCCAAAAATCAAATAACACAATTAATAAGAAAAATACGATTTGTTCACTGGATTCGTTTTTAAGCAAAAATTTTCCCAGCAAATTTCATTTTATTTTTCTCCGACTTAAGCTAACAACGACAGGTTGCACTCGAGAACGAAAATGGGTGGCTCTTATGGAATCTGCGCGCTGTCCTTCGACTGCCCGAGTGGACGTATTCGGAGACATACGGCGGTGGGAAATAATGACAGAGCTGGTACGTCAGTCACTCCTCGCGTATATACTGGTTTTGATCCGGAAATCCATGGCCACGAAAACACTTTTCCACCGTCCGATTACGAACTATCTCTTGGTGTTTATCCCCTCCTGCTCGTTTTCTCTCCTGCTTCTCCACTGTCACCGGTAGACATTCGAAGGTTCTTTTTGGGGGTCAACATTTTTTTTGCAGTTAAAAAATGTTTTTTTTTTTTTATTTTAGATTTGTTGGGGGTCACCAAAAGTTTTACAACTCCGCGAGAAAAATTTTTTGACTCTGTTTCTATTCAAAGATCGTAAAATCCGTGCGTTTCATCTGCGATTATCTCCTTCAGTCCTCGATATCTCACTGGGTCTTATGTGGTTGCTCACCACCAGGTTATGCCCAACAATGTTCATAAATATCGCTAATCCTAATTTAGCGCTGACCAAGACGATACTATAAATACCATTGAAATGCCATATCCAGTCAATCTGAGAGACTGAAAAAATTATCTCCCCAGCTCCACATACTATTACATATCATATAAAATTGCAAAATATCGTATCTAGTTGAATTCATCCAACCAGAAACGAAATTCAATTTAGAAAAAAATCCCCTTAATTTAAAGAAATCGAGAACTCTATTTATTATTAAGTGGATTAACACGATAAATCACTGTAGAATGCCGCATGGCATTCATTTTCTCCATGTAAAATTTTCCAATTACCCCATTTAATTGCAAAATAAATAATTCACATGTATCCAATGGAGTGTGAACCCTCCCTCGTGAAGTGGAAAACTTAAAAATTCCGAGAAAAACTGCACAAAATCCTATTTTCAATTTATTCTTAAATTCTCAGGTATAATTCTTGAATTCAAGTAAATAATTACAACAATTTTAACTTAAAATTTATCTATCATTAAATCACTATACAGCCAGTTCATACAAAACTAATTGTAATGTCTATATTCAGCAAAGTAGTGAAGATGAAAAAATGCCAATTACTTGAAATTTCTGATTCGCAACCTCCAAATTTCCAACCGGTCGCGTCAGTAAACGATCCAAAGGCGTAATAAAATTCAGGAGCTCAGGGATTGAGTGATAGGCCAACCACTCAACGAGAGAAGCAATTAATTTATGCTAATGGCTCAGGAGATCTTGTGTTCCCCCCGATATCGTCCGCCAATTTATCTAATCCCCGACATAAACTCGTGTCACCTGTTCCAAATCAAAATATTTCTCTCGCGCATTATCTTTTTGTTAGGCGCCAGTATAAGAGGGAGGGGGCTCTGGTGAAGGGTCCCGCGAGCGACTCAACGGGCTAGTGTTGAGCCACGCTAATTGACCTCGAGGGCCTGACTGACCCGGGCGCACGTCTACAGACCGAGAGAGCCGGACGGCGATTAAACTTCCCGTTAATATCGCCTCCGCCCTCGGCCTCCGCAGCTCTTCCATCTCATTTCAATTTTTTTTTGTCTTTATTATTCGCCAAGTGTGTTTTTCTTTGTTACACGCGTTGAAGATTCAGGGGAATTGTGGTCTGTCTGTTGATGCCGGGCCGAGAGAATCTCACCCACACCTCGGCCACGGCTGGTAAACCATGAATATTTATGTGCACCGCCAATCCAATACACTGGATGCATCACTCCTCGGTGGATTATCAGAGATATAAAATGTGATGTTTATGTGGCGATATTTGTGGCATTTGTTTTTTCGGATGTATTAAGATTTTGAAGACTAAATTTTAGGGATAACGCAGATTGAGTGGGTCATAGATCTCATTAAAGATCGGGCTCAGGTGTTGGAATTTGTGTTATGGCGTTGGTAATAAAATCATTGATTATTTGGCAAATTGGGGAGTTTGTTTTTGCAGCGTTTGCCTTTTTCTGTTTCACTTTTTATTTGAACTAGGACAAGAGTGTCCACTGTGAGCTAAATCGAGTTACCGGTCACATTTACTGCCAATTAATATTTTTTCATAATGTACAATTAAAAAAATATTGGAGTATTTCTGTTGCTCTGTTAAAGACGGTATTTTAATATCCTTATAAAAAAACATTTAAATTTTTTATAAATTTCATATTTTGACAGTCATAACATTTTTATCGAATTATAGTGGAAAATAGATTTCAGAAAAGTTTCAAAATTACGAAGCTAAATCAACGAGTTAAATTGGAAAACAGAATTTTTTTTATACCCATTACAAATTTTGCCATCGATTTCCCAAGAAATATGATTTTCACTCTTCACTAATAAATTAACTAACGAAAAACCATTAACCTCTGCTAAACCCTATACTCAATAAAAAATTCGGTTTCACAATATAAACCTGTTGTAACGTATATAGTTCGCCTTCGTTAGTCCAACTTTGATCATAAATTCACCTCAACCGATCGTGTGAATACGGGGATTTTCCTGAATTTAAAGTAACAGCCGATCGAATGGAATAATTCAATCCCGCGGAATCTTCCTCGCCGATCGACTTTGACATTCAACTTTACAAAGGGCTTACGTCACTCTCGCTAGTGAGGATGGAAATGAAGAATGAGGGAAATTCCGTGGAACAGAAGAAAAATTGAATAATGCACGAGAAAAAAAATAAAGGATATGGGCAGCTGATAAAGCCGGCAGTGAATGGTTCTCGATCGTCTCCTCTCACTCGACACTATTTAACACTGATTCATGGTCAGGCGTGATGCGAAACGAAATAGACGAGCCACACACGGGAGCGTCTCGATATTGTGCAGTTGCTCCATTGATTGGTGTTTACATGCGACCATAAACAAGCCATTATGTAATTCTACCGTGGTACACTCTCATGCATAATTTAACAATTTTCTAGCCGGTGTTCATTGTATATGAGTCCAGCATCAATGTAATTTGTCATTAATCCTAGGTATGTGAAAAGAAATCATAGAAAATCGTTTAACATGACGGTTTAATTTCATTCGCTGTCAATTAATCTACGTGACGAGACTCCGATAGCACTCACATTTCTTGATTTTTTAAAATCCCTATTATTTTTTTACACAGCATTCGTGAGAAAAGTGGAGTAGACATGCTATAAAGATGAACTACTCTTTTTGTTCAATTTTTTAATGGAATATTCAATTGAACAATTCGTTTCTCGAATTCAATAGGATTTTTTTAGAGTCCCAATGAGTTTGTAAATAAATTCATTCACCATAAGAATTATTCCCTTCATCTTCGATTAATTTAATTTTGTATGAATGTTCAACGATACTCAAATTAAAAGTTTAAAAAAATTGTCCCTTTAATTATCGAAATATTCTGTAATTTCCATCGAAACTTGAAACCAGTCATTTCATTGGATATTCCAAAATTCCGCGGTAATTTCCCCAGTAATGCAACATGAATAGGTGTCACTGACATTGGAAATAACAAAAATATTTTTTCTAGTAAAAAAACAGGAGAAATTTGCTAACAGTCTCTCTTCAAAACTGTAAAACTTTTCTTTTTTTCATAACCACTCCCGAGAAAAATCTTTCATCCACACGGCGACAATAACCAGAACAAATATAAAACGCAGAATCATCAAAAGTCCACAGCCCAAGCCCTCTTCCCACCTGACGTCATGCACCTGTTCCCTCCTGTCCTGAGAATCTCCCTCCCCCCACCCCCTTACCTCATCACCTCAAATATCACTGTCATTTACGGGACACCGAAAAAAAAACATTTTTTTCATAAAACCTAAGACCTCCTCTTAATTGGAGGAATTGAGGAATTTTGCCGGTAACCGCCCTCACACCGGAAGCGGTCACTCGCCTTTCTGCAATTCCCCCGGCTCGCATATGCCCCCTCCACCCCTACCAAGACCGTTGAGAGACAGTCGCAGGGGTCACACGTGAGGGGAGCCCTTATGCCTTTTCCCGAGGGGTTTAAATAAAATGAAATAAAATGATGTATAAAGAGTGGGACAAATGCAGCGTCGATCGGGATTCTAGGGAGGGGGACAGAGACAAACGTTGGAACGGTTCCTGGGAACCACCTGTGGCTCCCCAGCGCCACCATAACCTCCTCGTTCACATAAAGCCGCGTCACGCAACCTCATCGATAAACAATATCCGATTTTTCTGTTTATTCGCGGTCTAATAGAAGTTGAATTATTTGTGTATTTTTCCTCTCGTTTATTATTCTTTGGTATCATCGAGCATGCACTGGATAATATCGCCAACGGGGACATGATAAAAGTCACATTTGGTGACATTTGTTTAATGAACAATTTGCTTATTATTTTCTTATAGTATTTATTATATAATTGTCTATGGCGTCGCGGAATTTTGATATTGCCGGGCCGGTCTAGAGACCCTTGTGTTCTTTGAATCAACTCATCTTTAAATCAAACTGAGTATATAATATATCAATGCTATAATATTATAATATAGTATATAAATGGATGAAAATTGACTCAGTGAAGATTTATGTAACTCCATCCAATGAATTAAACAATGATTGACGTTACCTTGAACAGAAAGTAATGAGAGGAATCATTTTGCACAATTCAACTAATTGAACTCCCTATCATTAATAATTTTTGAAGTAATATTTTCAACTAATCAACTCCTCTACAGCGGAACACTCATCACTCCTGGAACCCATCTCGATTTTTCCTCGATCGCATGAAGCAACATCAGAATAATTTTTCTATATTCTTGATTCCTCCGATACAAAGTCAAAGTGCGCCGGATGTTATACCGCGATACAAAAGCCCAGTTGTGCAATATCGCATGTACGAGAAGCACCAGAGTTGGAAATGCCGTAAAAGCCGAATAGAACGTCAGAGACGCACGTAAGAGGACAGAACAGAAAGGAATAGATCGAAAGAAGGCGGGCAAAAGAGTTAGAGTTGTCTTGACGTTTTGTAGCATTAAAGTTGCGCGCGGGGCTCTATGCGAGGTAGAGGCCTCTTACGTAATTCCCTCTTCCCGGACACAAGTACGAGGTGGTTATAGGCCCAGGGTAATACACGTACCGGTTGCCAATACTTCTGCTGAGCTCTTTGCAAGCATGTATGGGTGACTGTAGTAGATGTTCGCTTCGAGGTATTTCAGAATATGGTGAGATTCGTCATCTGATGCATCAACGTCATTCGTTGTGGTTGCAGAAATAAGTGGAATTATTGATAGATGAAAGAATACTTCTATCTTTTATTTGCTTTATTTTGTGATAGGGATTATTTTTAATTACTTAGGCTCCGGAAAGACCATTTGTCGAACTTCTTTGTCGTTTTGAATAGTGGATAATTGAAAATATAAATTGACTTTGTGAAAAAATGTTAGGAGTATTTTTAATCTAAAATTTTGGCAGTTGCCAAAAGTTTCAAATACTATTTCTCGAAACAATTGGGCGTAATTAAGAAAAACTTTTGATTGAATTGATCAAAAGCGAATGTAATTTTAAAGAGCGGTTAATTGGAGATCGGCAGAGTGAAATTGACCGATTATTATTTAATTCTCAAGATATTTTGTCGGACTTTAAAGGGAAAACTGACTCACCGAAATCGCATCATTCCTTCAGAAGAAATGGATGATTCAAAGGGTTTATTCTCCTTCATCCCTGAATAAAATAAGTTAATTTTCTCTGCGTATGAAAATGTAGGAGATTGAATAGTCGACGAGGATTTCCTGTATCCAACGGAAGCGGAGATTGTTTTCCTCTCGCGATCGCAGCGAGTTTCAACCAGTAATATCAATTCCATTTAATTCGATCCCTCACATTTCTTGAAAAATCCAGTGGGAAGATTAATAAAAATATCCTCAATCCTCCGACAGTTTTTCCTCCCCAGCCGTTCCAATCTATAACTTTCTATAAGAGTAGATATATCGATTGCCCAGAAGGGGCAGGGAAAGGGGTGACCCTTGATAAAAATGCAAGCGTGCAGGAAATCAATATTAATACGCGTGTGTAAAAATTATGTAATACAATCCGTCAAACTCAGTGAAATCCCCTGGCCCTCTTCTCCGTCAATCAATCTGACACGATAATTGACGGTATTGACTGTATTTTACAACATCTCTCAACCTGTTGACTCCTGAATTTTTCGTTAAAGTAATTTTTACGTTATAAAAACATCGCGTTTAATGCGTGATTTATCCCGAAAGCATCAATTATTATTTATCGCGTGTTATTTATCATTTATTTGTACGGCGGATATTATCTCTGGGCAAAGAGAGGTGGTGGTGAAGGAGCGCCCTTTTTAGCTCCAGAGATTTTCGTGGCGGCATTCTTGCCTGCATAAATCGCCGGGGGCCAATTAAAAACCACGTGCTCTATCGCATCAACTAATCGATCGACGCTTCTTCAGACACACAGAGTCGCATCATTTTTTTTCTGTACGTTTTAATTCGGCCCCTTTCCACATCGAAAGTTTCTTTTGGCAATAAAAAATCAAGTGATTTTCATATCGCAATTTTTGAGAATCATTTGTGCCATTTTTCGATGAAAAATTGGAATTTAACGGCAATTAAATTTGTTATTTGATGAAATCGCAACTAAAAGAACAAATAAATCGAAAATTTGAAAAATTCGAAGATCAATAGCGGAATTTATAAAGTTAAATCTAATTAGTCAATTAACAATTTTCTGTTAAGCGTTTGAATTTTTGAGTAACAAAATAAATCAACTGTCAATTCATGGAGACATAAAAATTAAATATCAGCCGGAAATTGTGTGTTTTAATTGTGAACAGAAATGTTAATCGTTGCATCTGGAATGTCATTCCTACAGGTTTGCAATCCCATCGATCACCGAGTAGCAAAAAACCCAGTGAAGATGAAAAAAAAAAACCCCACTAACATAAAGAGAAAAAGTAGCACGTAAATCTTGCAACTCTCGTCGTTTAAGGAAATGAGATGATTCGTGCACTGCGAATAGATATTCAGATTAGGCTACTGCGATGCAGGATTAATGACAGGTTTAATGTGCAACTCTCGATCTGACCGGGCGATTGAAAAGGTATTTTATGTACTCAACAAGTTGTGTTGAAGTGAACGTTTGAATTTATAGCTGTTTGTTGAGGTGAAGAGGCGCCTTATCGCAAATTTTCGCAGTGTATCATAGAACTGTGACTTTTAGAGACAATTTGACGGTCAATCAGTGACACTTATGCATCCACAGTAGTCAATGCATTGATAATTCACTTGTGTTTATATATTTTAGTTTTTTATTCTGAGTCTCGCGGCTGTATATTAATACCACGTGTGCGTACAAGAGCGAGACTGTTACATGTGTAGACGGCTTGTCGCTTGAATATTTATGTCCCGTGCCGGCCTAACGTTTTTAACGTTGTGTCGTGAAATCGCGCGCTGCATTCTGGAGGGGGGAATAAAAAGCCCACGATCTGATTTATGCGATCGAATCGACAGTGCCGCTCAAATTCAAGCCACCTTTGTTGGTTAACGCTGGACGCGCTCCCAAGCATTATTGACCCAAACGATTTTTACTGCGTAATCATGTACTCTAAAAAATTATTTACTTCTATCAAATCGATAAATTTATTTTAATAGTTCCAGAGGATTTTTTTCAAAATGAGATAACATATTTATTGCAACCAGAGAAATTCTTTATTTGCAGCAAGTCAAGATTTTTCTTGCTTTAATCAAATTTTAATGACAAATGACAATAAATTCGAAATTTGAGAAATTTGATCATAAATTCAATTCGAATTCCCCACAATGATCTGATTGATGAAATTGAATCAACAGTGCCGCTCAAATTCAAGCTACCTCTGTTGGTCAAAGCTGTACTCGATGCGCATTATTATTGAGTCGGATAATTTTAACTGCGAAATCATACAGTCAGAAAAATCATTTATTTCGGTCAAATAGGTAAATTTATTTCAACAGATCAGCGGATTTTTTTCGAATTGAAGTAACAAAATTATTTGACCTTTTATTTGTATTAAGTCAATGGTTATTAATTATAGCTAAATTATTTGACTCAGACAAATCCGTAATTTGCATCAGATCAAGATTTTTCTTCATTCAACCAAATTTTAATGACGCCTGAAAATTAATTCGAAATTTGAGGGATTTGATCATCCATCGAATTCGGATGTCCAACAATAGAAATTCAACAGAAATTATTCACGATTTTCAAAGAAATTTCTGACGGTCTTCAAAAGGAACAAGCAAAATTTTCCGGGGCAAAAAACAGACACCAAATGATTTCCCCGTTGTGCGGCTCTTAATGACAGGATCACGTGCAGTACGTTGAATTACCGTTCCCCAGTGGCTGATAAAAAACACCCAGGAATAAGTTATCCACACGACTCATCGTCCCTGAAACGTGAAAAAAAAAATCACAAAAAACAATAACTCCATTGTTGCCCTCATGATCTATCATTAAGAATTCTTCACCATCCGATAAGGAGGACTTGCGCCAGGAAATGTACCGAACCTTTAGGTGGCTGGACACCTAAATTTGGAACCCCGATGAGTTGAGGTAACAGGTAATTTAAAACGTTTAAAAAATTCTGTTTTGGAGATCAGTACAAAATTATTCGGCGCCTTTTCTGTTGACTATGAACTCTTAGGGGCATATGTCTCAGGATAGAAAATACTACCAGAGTGGGCCAAACGGGGAAAAATTTCAATTATTAATATCTCGGCATAGAACGAGTGAAATTGGATGACTCTTTTCCATCCTGAAGCTAAACCCCGAGCTTCAATATGAGTTAAAAATTATTCAATTTCACTCTGCGGATCCTGAGTTATTGTCATTTGAAAATTTTCCCTTTTACCCCGCTCTCCCCTATTTCATCGATGACCAACATCGTCGCACTACCGTTTAAACGATCCATTAAGTCATTAACCCAGTGGTTGATTACGACCGCGATATATTACATGGGCTTCATATTGGAAATTAACGACTCAATGGTCCCTCATAGCTCTCCCATTCCTTCAACATTTCGTTCTCTCATCTATGGAACTTTAATACTATCTTTATTTCATCTCTCTCTCATTGATTTTCATCTCCCTCACACGCGCACATTTTATTCTACAAAACCAGTTCCTACGATTACCCCTTTTTTTCGCGCGGTCGTCTCTCCTTCAGCTCCACGGCGCGGCTTCGCCCTTTGATTCTACGGTTGTATCGATTATTCGAGTTCTTTTGCCAATCCTGGGAATAGAGTCACCAAATTATTTCTCGGCTGTATAAAATTACTATCGCAGAATTCTACGATTCTTCCGGCATTTCGAGCAGTCGTGAAGAGGGTTTCATTCATAAAAGGATTATGAATATGAGAGGGTGGGGATATTCATTCATCACGAGAAGATTGGGTATTTGTTGAATGGAGAATTGAATTTTGTGTCAATTTTTTTTATTTTTACTTCGTTTACATACTGAAAAATAATTGAATTTTGTCACTTCAAATGACAAACAGATGGAATAAACAATTTAATTGTATCAATTTATTTTAAGGAACACATTCACTATCGGGTGGTTCCAGTTAATGGGGTCTTGTTAAAAAATGATTTATTATCGGCAGAATTTAACTCTTAATTTTGTACAATTATATTATTATTCAAATAGATAAATCACTTGTTTTGGTTCAGTAATTTTCGAAATGCAGAGGCAAATATTTCAATTTTATCGAATGAATTTTGATTTTGAATTTTGTTTTAAAGTTTAGACGATACTTTCTACCAAAAACATTTGTAAACATCAATAACGTTGATTATTTAAATAAAAATTATTATTTTTCTAAAATAAAAATAGTTTTTCACTTACCAGTCGATTATTTCGTCATGGAAGTTTTGTGTTACTTCATGTTCTCGTTCGATAACAATATATTCACCTAGAAAATTGACTGACAACTGATAGTTGTTGATAGATAACCAGTTTCAATGGATTCCCAGAAGTTAACAACTTACTTTCCAAACAAAACGACCCAATAATTTCATGGATTTTCAATACTTATTACTCTTTTCATTCAGAAAACGTTTTTACTCGTTAACTATAATTGTCACCATTTTTGTTGTAAAGGAAATTGGAATTTTTTATAGAATAAAAAAGAATCTGCATTAAAATCTTCCATTTTGCAAGTAGAATATCAATTTAGTATTAAATCAACGATGGAATGCATTACTTACTTAATATTAAAATGGCAGGAACGAAATTGGGTGACGATATGCAAAACCCAGTTTTAAAAACATCGAAGTGTTTTGTTAGCTGGCTCTTTCGACTAAAAAAACATTATTTCTAATTATACGGAGCCGATGACAATTTCTACATAAAAATCAAATATGTGAGGAAAAAACACCGGAACAATATCGTCAAATTTCTTTCTATGTTTTTTTCACAAAACAAAAATGTTTTTTTCTAGCCTTACCTGAACTCAATTCTCAGTAGTAAAATTTTGTTTTCGGCCTAAATAACATCAATTTTGCTGGCAAAAACCTCGGGTAATAGAAAATTAGTATCAAATTTCGCTTGAGACATCTCTCTCCTTCTCATTTTTCGACTGCGCCTGAACACGAAATATACGAATAGCGGTATAACACGCTCATAGGTATATGGGATGTTCCAGTATGGTACGCCCACTGTGGTTAACCCAGCGGTTCTCATCTCCAGCTCGTACTTGCAGTGTTCAAGAGAAGAATTGCAAATTCGAAGTAACGAGGGAATAGCACCAAGAGAGCCTCTACATCTCGAGGGAATCACCGGACGGGGCAGTCCAATTTTTGGTAAAAGGAGGTTCCCTCCGTCATTCTCGAGAAAAAAAGAGGTACACGAGTTTTAATGCGTTTTATGGACTTGATTAAGAACCCATTAAACGGCTGACAATTAATCATGAAGAAAACTCGTTGGAATTTTTCACAACTTTTCGACCATAAATTATTTAAAAATCCTCAACAAATATCTAGAACTAAGATAAGAGTAGTTTTGAATGATGCAAATAAATGTTTCTCTTTCAATGAAAATTTTTTCCAAAATCTACGATGAACAATGAATACTTGGCAATTAAAATTTACGTGAAGAAATTAGAAAAAACCGTTGATTCTCCAAAACAACAAAAAAAATGTCAAGAAAAAGTCTTTCCTTTTCGCTTACCGCACGTCACGCAACCGGCATTTTTCGCTAAGTCTGGGCTAAATGTGCGGGCACCTGCAGCCGACAAAAAGCTCCGCAAGACCACGACGGCACCGGCAGAAGAAGTCCCGAGTCTTCGAAAGAGACGATTAAAAAAAACGAAGGAGTAACGAGAAAAGACTTGGCAAAATAAGGACAGTAATGAAATTTATCTAATTGATCTGCTGTCGTGAAGAAAAACTGCGGGTTCTACTCTACAGAAAAAAAACTCAATCGATAGAGATAAAATTGGCGAACTGTGACAGTTGTTTTATCGTGGAATTTCATTTATCGATTTTATTAGGAGGAAATAGCGGTAGGAAAAAGTTACCACTGATTTGTATTAATTCCCACGGAATAAATGAATTGAATTATAGTTTTCTAATGATTGCATTATAAAATCGTTTCTGATCATTTTTTTGCAGTAATTTTTATTAATTAGTAGTTGACCGAATAACTGCCTTGAATTACAGTTTTCTAATGATTTCAATAGAAAAAATTATACTGTGCTTGAAATTTTAAGAAAAAAAATTGTTATTCTTAACTTTCACTCTTTACTCAAGATTTTTCTGCATTTTAATACCCAAATTTTCCTTTGTTTGCAAAATTCACGTTACAATGGTTTTGAACTTTCAATTGAGTGCAATTATCAAGAAATTTTCACCAGTAAAAGTTAATCGCCCTGGGATAAATAATGTCTAACATTAACTCGTTTACATGTTCAAATTCATAATTACCCGATTACCGTGTGATTTATGGTAATAATGATCCTCCACTCAGTTAAGCATCGCTGCTCGCGGGACTACTAGGGTAACCCCTAAATACCGTCTCACACGGTTGTCTATCTGCGATACAACTCGAGATAATTCCCCCAAAATAAGAAAAATTGAGAATAAATGAGAAGTGAATTTTATCTCGCACATCATTCACACTTTTCCGAATGTATTCTATAACGGCTGGGTCCACCTGAAGTGGTACGAATTGCATTCTCGTTTATTGACTTGTCCACACGGCATGGCTCGACGCAAATGCAGGAGAGGATGGGCATAAAACGTGAATAGCGAGGACTGGAGTAAAGTGAAATACAAGACCAGATCCCGTGACTGTGGGTTCGTGTCGATATTCAGTTTATTAGCGCATACACGGATGTTCTTCTATCTTCAATAGAATTAGCTCGAGGCGCAAGACGAGGAGTTGAGAAATATTATTACATGGAGTGTGTGTGTGTTTTTAGATTTAATATCAATAAAATAAGAAATAGTTTTATAAATGAATCTGACGAATTATATGAAAATTTCTCTTGAATTTCTTTTGAGATTTCGATTAGTTGTGTTAGTTTTTAAAAAATAGTTCCTTTTGTTTTTTTTTTAAGAAAACGGTAAGAAAAATAAAAATTATGGAAACATGAACTGTTCTTATTCTAAACTCTTCTGTTTCATTTTGTCCAAAAATATCTCAATAGAAAAATTTCAATACAATTAATTATAGAATTTTCCATCGATTCCTCCGATTTTACGTAGGAATCAGTCTCACCTGAATTTCATAGATTCAATCCGTCCACCTGCTCTCAGATCGCTTTTATCTCACACCAACAAAAATGAAAAAAAAATCCTTCTTCTTGACTCCTCCAGAAGAATTGGACTCCGTAAAATCCAGTAATTTTTATTGTCCGTAATCAACAAATAGTGAGGAATACCCCTCCCCCGGTTGCACATATTCACACTGCCTATAAACACGTTTTCATCCATTCGGTTTGCGCTGCATGTGCTAAGGTAAAATAAATAAATGGCGTCCGATGTTGAGGCCTCGGCCCCGGCGTATCCACGTTATTTCACCTTCCTCCCGCGGGTTGCATACCGGGTGTTCACATCCGTGAAAACAGGCTTCGTAAATATGTACGTTTTATGCATCAATACCGAACCGAGTTTTTCCCTCCCCTCCAACCCATCCCCTCTCCCCCTGGCTATTTTACTTTCATGTCAGTCATAGATGATGAAGAAATAATACGGGGGTTTGAGTGCGCCACTCAAACCCGTTCTGTCATATAAAAATTGTAAAATTGGAGGATTGACATTCGCCAGTTGAACGATTCCCTCGAGTGCCGGTTCATTTTTCGCGCAAGCCCAAAGAATCAAAATTAATTTTAATATCGAATAAATAAGGCGATCCGAGGCACAATAAATCACAGAGTGATAATTAAAATCCATTAGTCGAGAGCTAGCATAATCAACCGAATAATCATTCTAATGCCCTCATCCACTTCTACTAAATCAACAGACTATCTCATTTACCAAACATTCAACCCAACAGATTAACAATAATTGTACATGCATAACTGTCAGTGTTACTTGAATAATAACAGTAATGTCTCACTCGACGTTGATTGGAGCTGCAATTACGGAAATAATGTTACCACAATTATTTTTTCACTTTACTCTATTTATGTTTTCTCCTTCCCCAAACATCAGTCGCGATCTGATAATCTTGGAAGACGCTTGGAGGATCGTCAAAAATTGAGCTCATATTTTTTGCACCCTCATTATTATTTTTTTTCGGATTTTCTTGCGTAATATTTTACGGATGTAGTCTCCTCCCCGAGACAACTCTCAACTTTCCAATTTTTGAGTTGGGTATCGGCATTATCTAGTAGTGAGGAAACATTGTTGAGAAGGTTATGGACGCTCGAGCCATAAAATTTTCCCCATAACTCAGAAATACGTGAGGCTATAAAGCCGAGAAGCCGTGAATTTCCATGACAACTGCTGGAGCAACCGGCATCGGGGAGCAGCCGCTGCTCTTACGCGAAAGATAGTAAAACATAGTTGCAACGTCTTAGAAACTAACTTGATAGTTTCCTCTGAGGCTATCGTAAAACCCATTTCCACCAGTAGAGGCATCGTACGCGAATTCAAAAACCTCCGAGGGTTTTTTTTTCTGCCGTTTATTCTGCCCTGTTCAAGGGTTTTTTTTCTTCTCGTCTTGCCTGTGCCTCGGGAACACATCACCTTGCGCTCACTTGTACATTTCGCTCCTCGTTGTATTTTCTTTCGTCGCTTCTTCCGCCTGTCTTCTGTTCCAACCGACTCATTCGAAGTATTTCTACCTTCTGCCCCTTTTTTTGTTTTTTCGGCTTTTTGTGGATCTTGCGCTTTTGCTTTGATTCGGTTTTTTTCGACGATGCAACAGCGATTCCGGAGTTTTTACCAGATGTTGGGAAGAGGTTGTTTTACTCTGGTCTGATTCTTGTTGTTATTCTGTGGGAGAGTTACGTCTGTATTGAAGTTGCAATCGGCTTCGAGTTTATATAATGGGTAGAGAACTTTTATGGTAAAAAGTTTTTTTTTTCGATAAACCTATGCTACCGAGGTCCCGTATTCTTTAGAAAGAGAACTGAAAAATTGTACAATAATTTTTTCTCGCGTTAAAAAGTTTTTGTACCATTTTTTCACGTAAATTTACAAAATTATCGTTACTCTCATCAAATCTTGGAATGATTGTCCTGATTGTTTGTGGATTGTTAATTGACGAGTCGATTCACGCGGCTCAAATAACTTCTCGCTAATGAAGATCATCTCGTATTATATCATAAATATATTAAGTATCGAAATAGTGGAACTACATAGAACAAAAATCATAAAAACAATAGGTATTCAGGAATCCCAATTAATATACTGCAATTATCTACCTAGAAAATGGAGGATGTTCAGTTTTTGAATTGTTCATCTACATATCGAGTAACTACTATTTCAACTACATTTTCCACAAATTTTATGTTGTTTCATACACTTTTTGCCTCTAATAAATAATAGAACCGGTTCGCAAAATGGTTGAGCATTGTTTATGGGAAAAATTATTGACAAAAATTTTCTTGGCTTTTTCCGAACTCGAACATTAGAATTACAGGAAAAACTCCTTTAGTTCAATAAAAGAGTACAGGTATTTTACTGCAAGAAAATAAAACAATTTCATAGAAAACAATCAAATTCATAAAAAGCTCATAATTTATCCCGTCGCATTAATTAATTTAACGTGACCATATTCTTAATATTTTACATGAAAGACGCATGCCGAAAAAATTAAAAAGGAGTTGCAGAAAAAAAATTCCATACTTTTCGCATTGTACCCCGATAATAGGAGACTGCGCGTTGGCGTTTATATCGAGAAGCTTGTGAGTGACGCAGCGTGACAGGGCTCTCGAGCCCCATCGACTTCTCTTCCATGTGCGCGCGCGCTGCCTCGATTTATTGGTCGCGCCTTGTGCCGCATTTTATTTCATATCCTCTCTCCCTCTTTTTTATCCCCCAATCTTTTTTTTATTCACTTTTGGTGCTCCGGATTGGCCAGAGGACGCAAACGCCGCCGGCCGCCCCAGTGTCACGGTGAAATTGACCGAGAAAAAAATGAGAGAGAGAAATCGAACACACACAACTTTCGGGCTCCTTCTGGCCAATCGGGGAATACTCCAGCCGTAATCGATACGATGATGGCACTCGAATTGACCGTACGACGTAATGATGGCGCCCTTGAATTGCTTCGCTCATTAAGTAAAAAACTTATGAATTTTTCGTTTCAATGGATTTTCTCGAGTTTGTGTATAGAAATAATTGCTAGCCTAATTTGCTCTTCTAACGATTGACATTTAATATCCGTAATAGTTATTAAAAGCAGTGTTTAAAAATTAAGAAATTAATTAACTATATACCATTGGGATTTTTCTATTTATAAACAATTATAATATCGGAATCTTATTTTCCTTGAATCAGATTTTGGCTAATCAGAGCTTTTTTGACATTTTTTTGAGACCAATTTTAGACTGTTCAACATCTTCTGTTTGAATGTTTCATCTGAGCTTTTGATTGAATATTTCCCAGTAGCTCTTCAGTTTTTTTACTTATTTCAGATGGTAAGTTGTGTTTGACAGTCTCCGGAAATTGGGTTATTGTTGCAATAACACCGCAAAATGTGTCGTTTCATGGAAGTATCTCTAGAAATTATTGATAACAACATGAAAGATAACGCGCCAGCCAATACGGTAAAGATCAAAGCAATAATTCGGAGACAAATTGAATGAAACTACTTCGGGTGACGGTGATATTTTAAAAAACTGAAAACTGAAAATGAAAATTTGATTTTTTGTTGAAAATTATGCTGATGACCATAAATAGCATTTTGTTGAATTATTTTGTTCACATCTTTGAGCTTCGAAAGTTGGTCACAGCTCTCTAATAACTCAAAATTAAAGTGGGCCACATAATCCGATAAATATCCTTCGAGCTTCAAATTAATCGAATATTTCCCTGAAGCTTCCGTGCAAAACGTAGCCTCCTCAATTATATGCCATAAAGCTATTGAAAAATATCTGATAATCTTCAAGTTCTTGGGGTATTACTGCTGAAAAATTCCAATATTTAAACTATTTGTTTTGCAGTAAATTGAAATTCAATGAAAATTAGAATGAATAATTTTTACCGATAGCTAGCCCAGCGACTCATCGACCCCGAAAATGAGGATGAAAAAATATACTGGGTCTCCTCAATATTCCAAAATCATTAGTTACCCCTTATCATTGAATTCGCCTTTCGCATTCAACCGAAAGGAGTTTACCTGTCCCATTTTGGTTAGCAAAGCAACTACAAAAAGTGCACTTAAAAGTGACCCCTCCCTCCAATGAATTTATTTATGTTTATGAAAAAAATGACCTAAAAATATTGAGATCCCCAGACAACATACGCTCAGCGAGTCAGAGGGCGTTGATGCGTGTACGTAAAAGCGCGCGCATGTGTCCGGCAAATAAACTTTTACGTACCCGGGCTTCCCCCGGCACTAGGGAAATATTTAAATGGGGGAAATAATCCACGAAACGCAACTGTAACCCAGAGACCATGTGTGTAGATATATGTTGCCCCATTGTTATTCTACCGTGAAAACGACTGACGTTGTTACCTTTTATTAGCGTAATTCGTCCTATTAAACTGTTTCACCCGTAGCGTCCAACGGACCTTTTTACCGCTTCTATAATAAATTAAAGAACCTGGCTGATTTATATTCCCTTTCACCCTCGATTATGTTCTAGGAGAGGAAATTATGGAAATGGGGACGTGTTTAAATTTGTCAAGCTCAAATGGATAGGAAGGATGGGGAAAAACTGTAAATAATGGAGGAACAGCTTAATAACACTTAAATTTTTAATTGTTATGCCAATGTATTTCTCATTTCATACGTTTTTCACTTTTTAAAATTTCTTAAAAATTACAAGAAATTCTAAAAATACAGTAAAAAATCATATGAATGATACCACAAGAAGAAACAAGACAAAAATTACCGAATATTCGCCGACACACAATTGTATGGATTATCGAATTACGGCTGATCACTATAATTCGAATTGGTTGTTATCCAGAATTGAGATCTCAATCGATTTTTCATGTGAATATGGTTATTTTGAAGAATGCATCTATTTTATCGTGGACCAAATTCTACGATTTAAAGACCGGTGGAAAAAAGGGATCTCTAAAATTGTGAAATGTTTGACACCATGTGGAATGTTAAACATTGTATACGATTGGATACCCTCTATTATTTATACTATCGATAAGTAATTTAATGAATGTCAAATAAAAATCTGATGAATCCAGTCCAGGAATTTATTCTTCATATTCAATTTATAGTTAATAAAGCTTGTAGATAGGTTTCCGTCTTGTTTCTATCTTGTTCCAAGTGCGACGACTAAAAAAAATTGTTGTTTTGCGGTCTCCGGTGTATCTCGACTTTTTTGATCATTAACAAATTCGTAATATATTGAGAATCATCAAACCCCATCGAAAAATATGATTGATTATTCTTCTGGTATTTCATCTCTCCTGTTTACTTTTGTTTCCTCTACTTCGTTGAACCAATTTTGCATCTTCTGCAATTGTTAGTTAAATTTGGTATATTACATCACAAAGATCACTGAACAGTACAAAAAGTACCAATAGTATAAAAAGAGTGTTTCTTTCCGTTGGGTTGCAAAGCTTTTTCATTCTGAAAATGACGAAAAATCTTAAATCATTTCACTTATCTCCAAGTGCTAATTCCCCGTGATTTGTCAACAACTTGCCATAAGATGAGCCGTTCCCCTTCCCCTGACATTGTATTTAGACAACTAAAAACGACGTCGTAGTTAGGCACGGTGCTCACAAGAGTCACGATAAGATCTACCTTCTTCGCATTACATAATTTCACCTTGCCACTAAACACGAAACAATGGCCTCACGTGAGACAGACAA
The DNA here is from genome assembly GCA_030522845.1 of Psyttalia concolor. Taxonomy (NCBI): domain Eukaryota; kingdom Metazoa; phylum Arthropoda; class Insecta; order Hymenoptera; family Braconidae; genus Psyttalia; species Psyttalia concolor. The sequence continues at coordinate 19,331 of JAPYZM010000758.1, forward strand.
CCACACATAAGTCCACAATGGCTATTTTAAAAAAGCATTGGCATGAGAGTATTTAGTGTGTACGGGCATTTGTATGTGCTTGTGGCTAGTGAGGTGCCGCCAGACCAGCGAGATAGAGCCCGACAGCGATTCACCGGCCGATAAAGCCGTTGGAAGCTACAGCCAGGATACGACCCACTGGCGGCACACCCGCTGACAAATAGCCTCAGCTAAACCTTTAGAAAAAAAAAAAGGGAAAAGGGAGTAGAGACACACAACAGCAGATAACACGCATTTGCCATTCACCTAAATACTTTCACGCCTGCGAGATAGTCCAATTTAATCATAATTATTGGATTTAATTGATGTGTATCAGTTCAGTTCACGTAGTTATTTTACTTCTAATTGGATAAAAAGTACTGGTGTATTCCGGGAATTTTTGCATTTTTTGTTCTATCAGTTATGGAATCGTCGACTCCATTATCGTTTTTCCTAGATCTGCTGGAATGCACTAGGCTGAGTTTTTTTTCTATTCGTCTCATCGATATTTCCTCACTTATGGCATTCTTCGAGTGTTCGATCAATCTCTTTGGTACCACGTCATCGAGAAAATATCCTCATGTTATGGTAAATCTGTTTGCTGCGAGGAGATACTGAAGACGCATATCTTTTAAGTGTGAGATTGTGAAATTAAAAATGTGCAGTGGAATTTTTTCAAGATATTTAGTCGTTGTAGCTAGCATAAACTATAAATTTAGGGAGAATGCGACAATCCGGAGATTTTGAAAAAAGAATCGTAGTGTTTTAAATTCTGCTGAATTAAAGACAGAATTTTCCGAATGAAACGTGAATTTCTTTTAAGATCGATGAAATTCCGTTGTTTAAACTTTTGCGTTCTTTTCTCTTCAATCATTATTCACTCGCTCTATCCGAAATCAATGACTGCATTCTTCCACTCACCTCTACTCGTAGAATCGAACGATATATGCAATTGCTGGAGTTCACATAAAACACAAACATCTAGGAGACCCGCTTGGGGTGCTATTTCCATTGATTTCTATCATTCTTTCACCATCTGATTTAAATAAATTTTCAGCGCAAACTACCCCTAGTCGAACTATACGCTGATGTATTGTTATTTGCCATTCATTTTGTCGTATTTGGAGATTGTACATTAATATTTTTATCTCTGCAGATGTTTGTTTATTGCACGCAATGTAATTATTCCCGAGCTTGTACAAATGAAGTCAGAGGCAATAAAAATGCGAAACTGAAAGTATGATAGCAATAATAATCGATATACATTAAATGCTCGATTGGTTTGTTATTAAGAAATCATTTTTATGGTAGTCAGAGTGTTTTTCTTTGGACCGAATCTTCTGGGGAAAATTTAATACATAAAATCTCCTCGTTGTTTCATTTTCCGGGCAAAATGTTTCGAGCAAAATCTCTGAAAATTCAGCAAAGACATTTAAATACTAGAGATAACTTTGAGCTTTCCAGGACTAGTATGCAATGTCGAGAGATGGATCTGAATTTTTTTTTCCTCCCGTATTCGCCTTGTCAACCAAAATTACCGCATTTTCACAAAACCAACATTAGAAATGACAGAACAAGACGTAAGAAAACTGCTATGCACACGCATCGCGAAGCAGGACGACACAAACCCTCAAGTGCAGTTGGTTGTAAACAGTACGAAACGGGAGTTTTCTCGCGTGGCGCGAACGTATATAGATGTATCGCGATGTTTGGACAAAAAAAAATGAGGGAAGATGCGAGTCGCGGATAAGGTTTTTGCGGGCCACGGGGGATGTGCACGCTCCCGTAACTATCTCTGCGGTCTTCTAGGCCTGACTCGCGTGTCTCGCTCGTGAATAAGGCATAGCGGCCCCCGGTGGATCGATTCTCATCACCGTGGAGACATTTTTCAGGAGAACGACGCGAAAAATCTCGAGTAAAAGCGGAAAATTGACTCAACGCTGGTTTCTAAAACTTTTATCTTTTCGAGGGGAAACGTAAACAATAGTTCCATGCATTCGAAAGTTTTTCAGAGAATAACAATTGCTAGTCATTTTTTTTTGCTTAAACAATTGTTTTTTTTCCATTCCTCGACAAAAAAGTAACGTTCTTTTTCGAAATTGAATTTCACTTTAAATTCAAGTATTCCACGACCGTTCACAGAACTGAGCAAAATTCGGGTAACAATATTCTCGTATCTTGAATTTTTGCCTAACAATGAAGCTCTGAAGAGATTTGTGAATAGCATTCCATTCCCTGAAATTCAACAATTGTTTTTGAAAATTCCGTCGTTGCAGTCTCGCATTTCCTGAAATGAAATCACGTGGCGTCCCACGAAGGAGGTCACAGGACCGTGACGTAAATTCGTCGAGCAGCCATCAGGAGGGAAGGAAGGAACGTCCGTTCCGGTGACCGATCCTCGTCCTCCCCCTCGCGCTACCTCTCAGTCTTTTCCCTTGACGGACATGTGATGCATCGCGATATATCTGTCTTCTCGTTTATTTTTTTTCATTCGTTCTGCAAGTAGCTGAGAACCAACGCGCATTCGTATTCTCCCCTCGTCGAAACTATTTTTTTTCCACGACCAAAAGATAATGAAAGGAAAAGCAAGGAATTTCGAAATTGTAATGAAATTAATCGACCACAGATTTTCCAATTAGATTTTTCCTCCATTCCCTTCAACATTCATGCATTTCATACACCATTCCATTCACGTGGCAATGATTACGATTATGGCCATTGGAAATACGAATGAATGGAATTCAAATGCCCAATTTTCCGCTGTCTAAATTCATTCAAACAAAAATCCGAGTTAAAGAGCCTTAACCCACATAACAAGTTGATTTCCACGTGACCCCATCCACTTCAAAAGTTCACGCCTTATTAGCGTGAATGAACCAGTGGCGTGACAATGTATGTACACTATTTTCCCTTGTGTTAAGCTGCATTACGTACTCACTGATGGTAACGAGATAGGCGAGCGCAATGGTGCATTAATCTTTTCGTTCGCAAACTCGGAATCAGAATAATTTCAATTGATAAAATTTACTTTTCAAGGTTATTTTTCTTGCATAGATCACTAGAGAGAATCTTCCTAAAATTTATATTGGAGGTGATGAAAAATCGCGAGGCAATTTAATTGATTTGTCCAATAGCCGCTGCACTCTACATCCCGAAATTCTAAATAATTTGCCAAACGAAACGAGTAGTTTTCAAAATTGGAATAAAAACTGTAAAATTATATATTTTAAGCAAGTTGAGATTTTTTGTTATTGCTTCAAAGAGATGTAGTCCATTCATTGGGATATTTACTTTGTCATTCATATTGATTTCTATCCATTATATTTTCTGATCTTACATCTATTATTTATATCTGTGGTTCACAGTCTTTTAAGTATTTACATACTTCTTCAATCTATTTAAAGTCGTTGGCTTTTATAGATTTCTTTGGGGTAAAAGGCATAGCACTGCTAAATTGTTTCAGACGGTTCATGAGGTGACATACGACAAGCTCGGAGTTTGACTTTTTGCTCCACAAGAATCACTTGGATCGATGATTATTCCGACCTTAACCAACGTTTAGTGTGATTAGTACTTCTGGATGGGTGTCCGCCTCGTCCTAACTACTCGAGCGGAACTGCTGCCATCAGGCGCGATTGTAGGGAGCTGGGTCCTCATCCACTCAGTACAACCAGAATTTCACATACAGTCCGAGCGCGAATGGAGCTTCCGATTTCAATGGAGACAAGATCAATCCTTAACATTCTAATCGCTAGCCGATAATCCCTTATCTGGAGAATCAGGGGATCAAGCCCTGACCACTTCAGTCACTGAAGTATTATTTTCCCAATGAAATTTTCCCTACCCGGGAAGAGAAATCATGACAGAGAAATAAAAAAATCCATAAAATGGTAACGTCAGTATGAAGGCAACGACTAGATTTTAAAAAAAGTTGAAGTCGACGGATCATAATTTTAAGAAATACGCTTTTTAAGAATAAAAAAAATGGGGGAAAGGGGGAACTCCCAGCAAGCGGGCAATTCAGTGAAATGCGAGCGTTAGTTTAGTGGGACGCTGACCATGCTGTAGGAACGGCCATCCAGGGGACGAGGAACTACACCTCGATGAGCACGGCACGACATTCTCCTTGTCCCCCTTCGTCCTCCTCAATGATGAGACTGTCCTCCTCTCTCCTCTCCCTCATTTACCCAACTATCTGTCTCACGACCTCCTCCACCCCCTCGCGGATACCAGCCACCTCTCCCCCCTCCCCCGTCAGCCTCACAACTGCTCATCGTCCTCGACGAGCATCCACCACGACTCTTCGGTAAGCCACGATGATGACGCTCGCAAAGCGTGACGAAGGTATCCACCTACGAAACGGGAGTATATTCCCTCAGTTTTTTTTCTTTCCTCTCTCTTTACATTTGTGAGGACTGAGATAGGCCGAGCGAGAGCACCAACGAGGAAGGAGAAATAATAATGTTGGGATGGTGAATAGGAATATTGTTAGAACGTCATGGGAAAGACTGCTTCTGTACACATCAATAATTAGTTAGAGAGGGTAATTAGGACACGCGACACACGTAAATTGGGGGAAGGAAAATGGGAAAATGATTGAAGGTTAGGCGTCCAAGTCGAGAGGGGATTAACGAGGGACCATTAGTGCCAATTCTTTTACCGTTATTTAATTTAAGGTTTTTCTTATTGTCCCTCGATGACTGTTTCTTTGGACGGTTTTTGTTTTCCTATTTTTTTTTCGCTGGGTCTTCTGATGCGGGACCAGGAAAATCGCGGAGATTTATGGCTTTATCTGGCTGTCTAATTCTGCTTTATCGGTTTTTAATGAAATTGATGGTTGTCGTGGAATGAAAACCACTGGCGTTGGCATAACGAGAAAAACAGGAACGGGAGATGTGGGGGGTTATGTAACCACTTGGGTTATGAATATGTACGAAAGTAACGAATACGATGACGGGTACAATGAAAAAATGGGATAAAAGAGTGATGAGAGAGGTTATGTGCCACTGCACGTGCGCCATTGTTGTCTCAATGGGACGACATGGTGACACATTGCGTTAATTTACGTGAGTGTAATCGGTAAATTGTGGCGTTTGTTGAGGTTTTTGGGATTTAAATTTCGAAAATTTTGGCATATTACTTTCAATTCATACTCTCCAATGCAAGATCTTTAATTATTGATTTTGACAAGCTTATTACATTGTCTGGAAATAATGCGTGTCATAAAACGTGAACTGAAGAAGTGTGGAAGTACCTTTTAATACACAGAATGCCGCAATTTTTTCTCAATAAACAATAGACCTGAGAAATATTCTCCAATTTATACAAATTAAAAAATGGAAAAATATCGAAAAATTCTAACAATATTTCAATGTCATCCAGAACAGAACGTCCAACAATGAGTCATGCTCTTGGATTACGTAAATAAAAACATTTGCCGAGAGTTCAGTTATCACCTGTCGCGTTACAATCACATTTTTTGAATCTTATGTTTCATTATTTTGTAACATTTTTTTTTATTTCTTTGTCTTGTATCATCATGGAAGCGCGCTTCGTTGGCTCACACTCGTCCGATTCCCCTGGTATCTCAAGGTTATAGAAATAAATATTCTTGACAAGTGCATTCGCAAAATTTTCACAGCAAATAAAGACGACAGAAAAAATTGGAATAAAATTAAAATGAATGAGAATTGTCGGACAGTTTGGATCGTTGAAGGCACTCCGCATCACTGATGCTACGCAGGAAGCAGAGGCAGAGGGCATTATGAATTCACTCATGCAGGGGAAAAAAGGACGGAAAAAATACTGACATAACAAGTGATGAAAAAGACAAACAATGAAAACTAACCAGACCAGTGTTCAATCTGGTTATGGTCCTGGTTAAGAATTTTGGATAGGTGGGAATTCCTCCTCAAACGATCTACCCGAGTGGAAATTTAGATCAAGTCCTGATCAGGATTTGATCAGGTCAGGCCGGATGATAGATCAGGATCTGATATGGTAACTGGATCAAATCCT
>JAPYZM010000759.1:0-25685 GCA_030522845.1 Psyttalia concolor
TTTGGGAGTTATATTGATTGCTTATTTCGATTGACGATTAGATAGATATGATGATCATACGATGAGCCGTGTAATATCGAACAGGTTTCTTTCGATGATATTTGCAAAAATTCTAAGATGAAGATCATGTTCATGTTCATAATGTTTTTTCAATGAATAACTATGATGATGTCGAAATTACGGGGAGAGCGCGCGCAACACGCCTTTTAATGCTTCCTATTCTAAAAGGGACACGCCTGACACAATCGATTTTCTCGAAATTCTCGAAATGTTGAAGCCACGATTACTTATTGGCTGAAACTGATGACACTGCGCCAATAACCGTCATGGCGTCCAGTTTCACTAACCTCTCAAAATCTAAACACGGCACGCGCTCGCTTTCTATACGATGCAGCGGGTGCATGCCCGCGTTCGAGCTTGTATCCTAAACTCGAAAACCAATGATCTATTTCAACTGAAAAATTAACTATACTTTTCTTGTAAATTCTGTTTTTTCTCTAAATTCAATGAGTTACTAAAAAATATGGAAATTCAATCGATCAATATATTTGAAATTGATATTAAAGTGATTGAAAAACTTCTCGATTTTATATGGACCAGAAAATCAATGAACAATTTAATCTGAAATCCAATTTCAGATGCCACTTGTAACTAGGTATATAATAGCCAGTCGACCAGTGTTCAAATTCGTCCTGCAATTGAACTAATTTGCATATTAAATTTACACCTACTCCGTGAATTTGCATGTTTATCGCAGACCTGATGCTTATTGCAGTGTAGTAGAACTTTTATTCTCCTTAAAAATTAACATAATCCCACTAAATTCCAAAAAACCTTGTAAGTTCTCTTATTTGAGTTTTCATCAAACTTCTGCTCAATTAGTTTCAGTCAAAACTTTCCCCTTTTGCTCTATAGCTCATAGTTATTTCTAGCTGAATCAATGTAAATCGCAATTGATTAGCATTTTTAAACACATTTATTTCCTCTGCATTTCTCAAAAACCAAGAACTCTGTTCCTTCCTTAAATACAGTCCACAGTTCATGTCTATATTCCACCGTTGGCGCTCTCGAGATCAATTCATACACTTGAAATTTCCAATTTTTGTGAAATAATTTTTGAAAACACTGTGTGAAAAGTGAGCTTTTACACACACTTCGCTTGGACAAACCCTCTCTCTGCACACACTGTGTCAAAAAATAGGGTTCGATACTCGTGGGAACAGTGTTTTTAGTTTCGTGAGATTATACTACTCACCTTCGCCTCGTGCTATAAACTTCCCACGACTCCAAAAGCACTATTCCGCAAACGTATCGAAACATACTATTTCTTTTCAACCCGCGAGTGCACCAGAAAGTTTTGAATTTTTGACAATATTAAAAGAATTTCTGGAATTATTGAGCATAATATAAATTATCTCCAACGTTATAAAAGACCTTGAGTACTTTTCAGTCCTCTCAAAAATAAAAGTTTTCCGAACTTTCCAGAAAATCGGAAAATCCTCAAAGAAAACTATCCCTCTGTATTGAGAATTCCCCTAGTAATACCTATTCCCAATCTAAATCATGGGTCGAGGGTCGTAAGAGAGAAAAAATATCTTCGACGTACATGGCAACACGACCAAATAGTACATCTAGCGACCCAAATATCAGCTTAGCAACGAGGTTTATCTATTGCTACCCCATTATTTCATAATTTCCTCTCGAAAGGAATGGTTCCCGCATCCTCACCGTTAAAAATAGCGCATCTGATTCGTTATTCAATGATACGGCTCCCAGCACTTTATTTCTCAATATTTCGTTATATATAACTACTGATGACGTCACGGCATTTGCCCTTGCCCAAGGCAAATACAGTGGGTGGTCGTGACGAGGGCCCTATAATCGTGATATGCGACGTTGCACCGGGAGAATTTATCGTTAGTACTCCACCCGAGGTCGTTAAGTCGCACGTGACACGTGCGGATTTTACCCGGAAATGCATTACCCACACTGTGAATATGGGAACAGGGTAGAGTAGGGTAACATGGGAATTCCGACGAAGCGAAGAGGGTTGGAGACATGAGGAGAAGCCCTCAGATGAAGATTGCTGGTGGGGAGTTGTAGTTCCTTATCAACAGTAATACATCTTTCAAAGATGGTAATGGGTCAAGGATTTTATGCGGATTAAGATCGAGGTCTAGACTACATACATAAAATGTTTTTCCTTTTTTATCAATAGAATCCACTCAACTCATTGAACTCTCAGAGTTTGCGAAAGTAATGAAATGTAAATATTGAAAGGGTAGACCCTTTTTCTGGAAGGTTCTTGTGGATGTATCATAATGATGAGGATTTATGGGATAAATAAAAGATAACTATGTTGCAAAAAGTGGCCTGCCGCAGATGATACACCTGTAGCGAAATACGTTTTCAGGCTGTTTTTTATCTGGCAGAGATAGAATTAATTTTTCAATATTGACCTGAGCAATAATGGTTTAAGAGATATTTTTAGGTAGATTTTGGGTCACCTTTGAAATCAGAAATAATTTCAAGAGACAGTAATTTCATGTAAAATGTAGGCATGATTTTCGCAAGAGACTGAAATCGAGTTACATTTAAGAAGAGAATGCTAATGAAATTTTAAGTTTCTCAGTAATTCACGTGAATTCAATTAGTTTTGAGCAGAAATATAATGACAATTTGATTATTGATTTTCATTTGATAAATTGAAGACAACTATTTCCTGACATCCTGAGATAATTAGCGGTACATAAGATTTATCAATGACGAGATTTTCTCTGATTTAAATCAAATCATCACTTGTTTAAAATTTGGGAGTAGTGATAAAAGAAATTCAAACTAAGATTTCTTTTGCGAGTTTGTCTAAAAATTTGTGGTTTTCATTAAACTTGTGGTTTAGAAGTTGTGATTTTTCTTTAAAAGGATACTTGATACATTTGTTCTCATCACAAATTTCTGTCATCGAACTCATCAAATGTTTTTTTCTGTAGCCATCAAAACTTTCAATAAAAAAGATCTTAATCAATTTCCTAACCTTTGAATCTGAAGACATGATTTCAAGTTCAAAAGTTATAAAATACTTCTCTCTTTTAATTTCTATATTGCTGATATGCACGTAGATAAAAGATTATATTTATGGAGCATTTAATCAATGGAGAAAACGAATGACTCAATGAATTTTCCTCACCTCTTTTTTAAACTTCATTTTTTTCCCCGATAAGTGATACTTCAGCATACACCCATCTTTATCGACCGCTCAGCTGGTCGTCTATCCATTGGTGATGGTAGTAGCGAGTGGGAGGAGAGCGGAATATAAAAGCTTCCCACGGTGTAATTATATTCAGCTCGGTAGCACAGGTTTAAAAATAACAATATCGATCCATCTGATAATTCTATTTGGCCAGTATACACTCTGTGTAAACCGGCCAATAACAAAGACTAAAAGCTGCTCACCCATCATTTCATCGTGATCACTCAATTTTACTGTAATAAAATAAATAATTCATTAATTAAGTTGACAGATAGTAAAAATATCCACCAGACTTCATCAAATTAATTCACATTTGATGTTTCTAGTCTGTTCTACTCCTGTTCCCCGCTGTAATTGCATTAGCGATCGGACGTCATCCACTTTTCCGTTTTCCCTTTTACTTTCTACTTGCAAATGTAATAAAATGGAGGACAAAAGAACCTGTTCCTGAAATTACTGAATTTTCTGCTCCGACAAGATGAAAGAGGATGAGGGAGAAAATTGAATCAGCTAATAATGACTCTTTCGAGCAATTTTACTGATGTTTTTTTTTACATTTTTTTAATGAGATTTGCTAAGTAGGGCTGGGTTCCATTAATTTGCTGGGGAAACAAACGAGCATAAGTTAATCAAACTGACGGATCATTGTTTTGGGAAGAATGAATAGAATATGTTTCAAAGCCGACAGCCAATGATCGCTAATTGTAATCAATTCGATAAGTCATGTTTTGATTACATTAGGATGTTATACTTATCTAATGATCAAACTAGGCAGCAGTTGAAAGTCATTCAATCGTCTCCATATCGTCGAGTCAATTGACAATTCCCTATTCTAATCCACCCGTTATGCTAATGTAAGCAAAAATTTCTCGATAACTCACTATACCAAGGGAACTCAACCCAATATTAATGGAGAAATCATTTTTTCTATCAATTTGGTCGTCCATCGGAATGGAAGTGATTATCACATGATATATCTCCTAAATTTTCTCCCCCATTCGTCTTTATCCATAGATTCTACTGACACCCTCACCATGGTACAAGTATTTCTTTTCACGTTTTGGTAGCCAATGGTAACGCTTTCAATTTGTGATCAGTATATTGACCCTGACGTGTTCATCAAAGAAGAACATAGAACATCAAGGAACGGAATTTATGTAGCGTTCCACATTTGCCAGACGTCACACGATATTATTGGATGGGATTTGAAGTAGGTAGTATAAGATGATTAATTCTGAATTAAAATTCTCAATACAAAATTTACCAGAAATTTTGACTGAAAAAAATGGATAGTCCAGACCGGGATACGAACCCGGAACATCGAGGCCGTGTGCCTCCTCAAAATATTCCACTGCTCTTCCTTCCCCGCATACTAGTATGTACCCCAGCGTTTCGTCTTCTGGTCCACATGCTCTGCATCTCAGGTCGTTGTGATCTTTATACAGACTTTTTCCGACGCTTGCACATCTAATCGTCGCCGTCTGTTCCTTGATTATTCCTGAAGTTTTCCTACTTTTCCAGTGTCTTCTTCCGGTGAAAACTTCCAGGTATGTTCCTGGGGACCGAAGCGTGAGGCCGAGGCCGAGGCCTTGTTCGATTATTTCCGTGTATCCCGATCGTCGATGTCAGTCTCCCTTTTTCTGCCGCCGGAGCCCAGGCTTCATTTTTTCGAACTTGACCTTCCTTTAGAGTCTGCTGCTTCCAAGTGCTGGATTGCGCCACTCCTCTGCTTGTGCTTCCAGTCTTCTACGGTCTTCTGCCATTCTGTCTTCCAGCCACTCCTTGTCCGTTCTTAAATCCGTCACCGCCGAGGTTTCGTTTAGGATGCTTTCCACCTGTCGTCCATTATTGTTCTCCTCTCGATGTAACTCCGCGTGTCCTCTGAGGATTTCTTTCACCTTCACGTTAATGTCCCAAATTTCATCTAGCATGAGAATGAGAATGATGTGTTCCGTCTCTTTGAGCATGTCCCTCGCCTCTTCCTCGAAACTCAATTGAGTTTTCGCCCATTGAAGGTCCAGTTCTTGTAGTCCTCTCTCAATCCTTTTGTAGAGTTTTTCTTCTAGTTCCTTGAACTTGTCTTCCAGTTGTTGTCCTGAACCTGTGTCACTCTTCCTGTTTTTCCGGGTATTTTTGCAGTTTCTTCCAGAGTCGTGTTTTTGAATTCATCCAGGGTACGTAAATATTCACTATCTTCCTCGTCCTCCGTTTCTTTCAGTCGCGGTGGTTGCGGGCAGCTCGCGTTAGGATCGTTCACGTGATGCTCCTCCTCTTCTTTGTGCTGCTCCTCCTTTTCTTCCTCTCTGCATGCTACGAGAGTAGAGTGCATCATTCCGGGATTTCCACGGATGGAATCCTCCAGGCTTACTATTGTGACGTCTCCAGCCTCTGCTTCCTCCCCATAGACTCCCTCGCGTGCTGAAGGTCAGATAAACCTGAGATTTCACTCGATTCCTTTCGTTCCCCGTGTGTCACCTTCTTTGCTGCGGGTGTTATATCCTCCAGATATTAGAACATTTGCCTTGTCATTCCATCCATCGTGACTCTTTTCATCAGCCTGCCCCTGATTCTTTCCCCCTTGACCCTGTGTCGGTAGAGTCGCTGCTTCGGCGCCTCTTGCTTCGGCCTATCACTTCCCACTTTACCCACCTCAGCTTTCTCCTTGGCGTTGGCCCCGTTATACTAAAGTACACAAAACTTTTTCCTTTGGTTTTAGGAGTGGGGGCCATGGTTACAAATGAAAATGGCGTGGAGAGGGGGTACCCAGAGATGTAAAAAGTTATAGTGACTTCAGCATACCTTGATTTGCCGGGTTTCTTCCTTTCATGTCCCATAACCTGTACACTTCGTCTTTTGGTCTTCACTTTCAGATCGGATTTTCCTTGTCTTTAGATAACATTTTTCGTGGGTCTTCTTCCTTTCAGATACTCCAGTTCCCGTTTCTTCAACTTTACGACCTTGGTTTGTCTTTCTAACATTTGAAAAACTATCACTGTCCTACGATGCAAGTCTGCACCCTACCGGAATCGAAGCACCACCCACTAATTTCCAATTAATGAAATATTTTGAATTCATTTTTTTCCAAAATCGCTGAAATCACCTGAAATTGCCAAACATTAAGGCATACATAAAAAAGAGAGTTGAGTGAAAGTGAATATACAATGGACGTGTATTGTTATCCTTTCGTGATGTTCGTGCAATTGTTCACCAGTTGGACTCGCTCACCGTGTTTCTTGTAACCCAGACACAATGGAAGAATGGAAATAACAGAGGAATTGAAGTCACTCCAATGATACACACCCGCAAACGTCATGGAGTCCCTCTTCCTTCAGAATGAAAAAAGCCCCCCCCCCCCCCACACGCACACACACACACACACACACACACACACACACACACAAACCAAGAGATACGAGAGTTGTGTAACTAAACGAAACGGGCCCGTCGGCATTTCTCGTGCAGGTTCAAACGTGTTTGGACGCATTTTAGCGAGAAGGTCACCTTGACTCACACACTCGTCCTCACAGGGAGCGTCCGTTGTGATGTTAGGGTGGGTGGGAGAGAAACGCAAAACCATGTCTAATAGTATTTGACAGGTAGATGACGTGGTTTCGCTGAGTTTATAATGAATCAAACGTGTTAAATTCCACAGTCATCTTTTAAGTGATCGTCTGTGAAAAAAAATTACTAACATACTCCCATGTCTTCCAGCATGCCAAAACGGAGAAAAAATTCATAAGAAATCTTCATAACAGCGCAAAGAACCTTCCTTATCAGATTTTGAAAAAAAAAACCCTTTGACCAACAAAATCCAACTTTCCTTGCCTTTATAGACCGTACGATATTGTAAAGTAAAGGAGAAAACAGAAGAAGCTGAAGAAAATTATGCCGTCGTGGGGTTTTGGAATGTCTTTTCACGAAACGACCCGCATTTCTTGGAATTACAAGGTCCACTCGGGCGAGTCTAACGAGAAGACGAGACGAAAGAGAAATGGCGCCGTTTTCAACGTCTCTCTCTCTCACTCTCTCTCTTCTTGACATCTTTTGCAGAGTCTATGAAGGGCGTCGAATCCTCATACATTCTCCAGGAAGACGTCGCCTTTATATAAAAACTATCGGGAATAGAAATATCGCGCTTCACTCGTTCAAATTTCTTACTTTTTAAATTTTTTGGGCCGCCCTTCTTCATTCACCGGATATTCAAAATTGCCAGAGTGCCGCCTCGTGAATAAAAGAATAGGAAACGAACTGTAAACGCTGATCGTTACACTCAGTCTAGCTCGTATTTTTACGTCTCATTTTACTGGATGTCCCCTCGTACCGTCGCCCTCACCCTTCGAAACATCGGTAAGTTATTTGATTATCGCCACCCGCTACGACCGTGAAATCGTCGCACGGAAATTGAACCGATTTCCGATATCGATCAAATCCGGCTGCAAGGGGAAGATTTGAATAATCGGAACGATCAGCAGAAAATTCATGCTCTTTTTCATCAGTAATACTTTGGTGAATCTATTAGTGTAATTCAGTGGAAATATTTATTGGGTGACAAAATGGTTATTATTTGGTGTAATATCGATCTTTGAATTGGAAGAAGAAGAAAAAATTGTATCCATTCTCGGTGGAAAGGGAAAGCATTCTTATGAGATTTTCTGGTATTTCTCCCGATGCTTTAGATATTCTGTAGGACCTCTATAGAGATTCTATCTATAAGACATCTGAAGATAGTCGATATCTGTAAATTACACAAACGTATGGAAAAACCTTCATTGTTAGGAATTTCTTGAAAAAGCAGCAATAACTGCACGGAGATTTTCAATACTGTGAATTTGATTTCCATTCAAAATGAAGTCGTTCATGAAATCTCGGGTTCAGCTTGTAAATTCCTTTTGCAAGCGATTTTTCATATTATCCTACCGTTGAAATTTCAATGATATCTAAAATTCGAAAAATGTCCTCAAATTTTCATTTCCGTGTGGTTTTCCAAATAGCCATGTCTGTGAATAATCCAGAATTAAACAGATTTTTTTATCATGCTTCGTCGGAACAGAACTTTTTTGACACAGAAGTTTTTTTCCGACACATTGAGATGAAGAATTTTTTTCGAAGCTCCTGAAAAAAGTGGTTTTTGGCGAGTGGGATCATCTGTCCAACAAAAAAAACAGTCCAGTGGTAGAAAAAAAGACAATGTTTCTCGAGATCTTAAAATGGCTTTCTAAAAAACGCCCTCAGCCTTTTCCATATGCTCCAAAAATCACGCCAATATTTCTTTCAACTGATTAGTTTTCCCCTATTGTCATCCAGTGTCTGCAAACTTTTGAAGAATCTTGTCTAGACTTCTGTCTGACCTATACCCTCCCTCTTTCCCTTCACCACGTCGTTCCTCCGTGGATTAAGCGGAGGGCTCCATAGCCGATTCCCACTCAATTCCCTCGAGAAAGATACATACACACTAGTGTCTTGTAGCGTGTAACCAGGTCGACCACGCTCACCTACTATACCTAAAACCGGGCAATCCTAGGAAGATACGAGACGATGAGATATACTACAGAACAGAAGACCGTCCACCTTCGCCCCAGGAATCCGCATACCTCCCTGATGAGTTCACTGTGAAGTTGAGTTTGAAGAGAATAAGATAAAGGTGAACAGGCGAGAGGGGAGGACGGCAGCGGGAGCCGTTTGAATGGCGGGCGAGAGAGAGACAGCGAATAAAGTTGAACTACGCACGCGTTGCCGAATCGACGTCTTTGCCGCAACTTCGGCGCTACCCGACTTTATCGACCGAGTTTTTTTTTTGCAATGAACAATTTCATTTACTTGGGATTTTTTGGGAACAAGTGGATACTGCGGTAGAAATTACATTGCACTATTGTAGACTCTCGTTATGACGGAAATCTTTTTTCATCAGGCTGTGTCGAAAAAGTTACTTTTCATTGAGATGAAAAATTTTATTCGTGTTTAATTGCACTCGCTACGAAATATACTATTGGTTGACATTTCGGTTCATAAAAAGTTCGTTGTTAGCCGATTCCGCTTGCCATACCAAATAGTGGGCTTGGAATTTTTTTCAACGATTTATTCTGTTATTAAGGAATCACTTCATTATAGGAATATTTGGAATTCTAATCAGCAGAAACGATTGGTCACTTAGGTTCGTGAACACACAGCACTTGCGCCCTATATATTTTGTTCACGAACTTTAGCGGCTTAGTGTACACATCAGAATGAATATTATTATTTAGAACGCTTGAAAATTCTATGAACTATAATAGGACTGAATCAATGTGCTTAAAGTTCAATTCAATGTCATCTTCAACTCGTAGAATTTATTTGAAAATTTAAGCTGTCATTGATATACCAACGATCGTTGTTGAATTTTAAAGATGAATAAAAATTTCATGCACGTTCTGAACTAGTGTAGACTTCTGGGGCCATCAAAAACTACTTTTGTTGACCTTTGGGTTGATAAAAAGTTCGTTAATTAACGCTTAGTCGTTTAGTTCCAAACGGCAAGCTTGGAAATTTTCATCAATGATTTATTTGGTTGTTGACAAATCACTCACTGTCAGGAATATTCGGTGAACTTTCAACTTGGAGTGTAAATTGAAAAGAAAAGGTTTTTTTAAGCACTTTTTTTCCCCAATCGCATTTCTCATAGTACCATTCCTCATAAATATTATATCCTCATAAAATCAAAACTCTTCAATAAAATATTTTACAATACCTCTCAGTTTAAAAAACCTTTAACAAATATTTTATTCTATTCAATCTATAAAATTACAATCATATCGTCTTTCACTACTATACAACAGATTCTGCAGATACACTTACAAATTTATTCCAACATTTATCAATTCTGTACCGAAGAAAGATCGCACTTTCCCAGCCCCCCATAAATTCACCCACCTCCTCATCTGCATTCATCATCTCGCCTAATGCTACTTTTTGCATAAACCAAGCATATTTCACCCGAATTTCTATTCATCATCTCTCCCAAAAACTATAATAAACCGACTGAGATAGGTATGAGAGTATCATCAGCCTGAAGACTCCTCAGGAGACCTCCACCTAATACAGTCTCCCCACCAAATGAATAAAAAAACGAGACAAGAGGATTTTGCGAATGGAGACAGCGGGAATGGAATGAGAGAAGGTGAATTATGATGGCTGTCATCTACAACGTAGACGGGTAGAGGCAACCAATTCACAACCCAGTCATACGGTCCTCTCTTGTCACCGGACGTGACTCCATTGTCCGATATGTACCTCCTTCTGCCACTTGGGGGTATAAGGTTTTGAGGATTGAGAACAATGCAAGAAGTTGAAACTTCTTTTCAGATGATCAAGAGAGCCACCAGAACCATTCATCATTCAGGGGTGATAACGTCATTACACATTGGAGACAGCAACGAAACAGAAAGGCAGAAAAAAAAAGGGTAGAAAAATTGTGAGGGCTTTAGTAAGAGGAAAATGTTGAGAACAAAGAGGAACCTTGATTTCTCTACACCAGTCACACGTGCGAGGGTATAGACAATGAGTATAGAGACAGTGTGTAACGAATTTCAATAGCTAGAGGCGATTTATTCATTGACTGATCGGTTACAGTGTGGAAGAAATAATTAGCGATTCATATTGGCAATGAGACCTTTTTAAAAGTGAATCGTATGGCCTTCAAAGTCCTTCAAAGTTGATTATCATTTTGGGGAATTTTATTGAGTTACAGAAAAGTCCTTGATTTGAAAACAACTTGTTGAGAAAATAAACTTGATTTTATCCTCATTTTCCATGTCACTTCAGTTATGAAATTTCATTCGTGAAAGTTCCTTAAAAGTCTTGACAGTAGTGGGATAAAATATTGAGGGACTTTTGAAGGCTCATGTTTTTTTCGCTTAGAGTGATTGGATAGATAACATTGTTCACTCCATTTTCGTTATTTATTTTAGTTGGCAAGAGATGATTGTACAATTATCCTTGATACTGAGGGTGGCAAAAAAAATATCAGGTGACGATTACGAAGGGACCTCTTCTATAGCTCTCGGCAAAGTTTTCTGTTGTTTTTTTGTCTTCATCTACTTATTGCTTAGAGAAAAGTAAAGAGAATTTTGCGTAGGCAATTTTTCTGTTATTTTATTACGGAGTGGTAATTGTCGAGTTATCTCGGACGTAAATTGTGTGAGTGATAAATTTAATGAACAGAAAAGATGTTCAACTTTGGTTTAAATTACTCGTTGAAAGCGTCAATATGACTCTATGTTACTTCAACTGACTCAGGATATTTATCAATGATCTTAATGTTTATAATGCGTTATTTCGATAAGAAATGACCGAACACGTCCTGAATGAGCAATTTCAACCTTCAAAGATGAACCGTCAGTCGTCTCGTCAAGGGGTCCGTCGAAAAAGATGAATATCATTCTCGAAAAGTGAAAAAATTATAAAGAAAACATCATTAAACTCGTCATTAAATCTGTCAAATGTAAAAAAAAATCTGACATACCCTCATTACACTTCCTAGTGGATTCAGAGTTCGCTGACCTTTCAGTTTAAGTTGAAAACCGAGTAAAGGATGTACAGAGGCTTCAGTGGACATTCGCGCGGCTGCTGCGTAAAGGGCTTTTGGCATATGTACGTAACGAAGGCTGCAAAACGGAAACCATGTTTTGTGAGGAATAAATGCATGTGTAGGGGTTGGTCTGTGTGGGCGTGTGTGCGGTGACCAGCTCAAAGGATCACCGGAGCTTGCAACACACGTCATACGCCTCCCTGAATGTCCATTCGGGCTCAATCTCCGGGGGCAAAGAGTGATTTTGCCGATTGAAAAAACTCGAGGGAGGCAGCTCAGACTTACGAAGAGAATTTTTCTCCTGGGGTTAACCTTTGATAAATGTAAACAAGAACAAGAGACGTCAATTTCAGGCTGACCTGGGATAGGGTGATTGTCACAGCGAAACTAAATTTTACTTTCCAAGTATATTTTTGTAATTTTTTTAGGAATTGCCACTTACGGGGAAAACTATTCGGATTGTCTATATGAAATTCGAGAACTGTGTTTTGTTTTGTAATTATTAATTTTGATGTATGTAACTAAATTGGTAGGAAACAATTGAAAATTTATGGGCAGTTGACAAATGATTTCCTGGACAGTGACCCTAATTTTAATTAGAAGAGTTAAAAATTATGAAATTTCAGAATTTGAGGCAGTATGCAGACGATAATTTCTCGATTCGTTCGAGTTTTTGAAGGAATTTTCGTATAGAATTTAGCTTTTGTTCTCATGCAGTTAATAAATTGATTCTGGTACTTCGAGAAATTATGTATTGAATAAAATAATAAATCATGTTTCAAATTGGAGGGCTCACGCCGGACTTTTTCGGTTGCCAGTATCGAGGATATTCGTCAATTTGCAGTGGGGGGCGGCATTTCAGAAGTCGGCCGTTTCAAACGTGTACCCTGATTATTATTATTATTATTATAAATAGCGATTCTCTCTCATCACAATTTGAATACTTTGTCAAAGCTGAAATTTGATCATTTCTTTCCACCCAAATTGCATTCTAAGTTAAAATTGAAATTTACGGTTATTATTTTATTGATTATTCTATAGACTTAGAAGAGTTTTGACTGAACATTAATTTTCGAAAAATTTAATCACATTTTTAAAGTATGCGATTTTTAGTATTTCAAATGGCAACAGGCTATTTTTTTGCCTCTGTCTAATGGTTTTTGTTTATTTTAATGAAGAATTAGATATAGAAATTGAAAAAATATTGACTAATTGGTAATAATTATTTTTTCCTTTCATGTTTCAGGTGAGTAATCATGCTTAGTTCATCAGTCTACTTATGCAGGAGAGCAAATTTAACCGGATGGTAAAGTACATTTTACATAAAGGACGTAAAATTGCAAGTTTAAGACAACATAAAGTAAGCAAAGTGATCTTTATCTCACTGGTACGTGCGTCATATCCAATGGATGATTTGTTTCCGTTTTAGTGTTTATATTTTCAAGTGCACATCGGAGCGGAATTGCTCGTGCAATCGACCCGGTCCGATTTTACGCGGATGCGTACGAGGCCATGAGCATAAAATAATAATTCCAAATCTGCACTAGCAAACTATTCCTACAGAGCAATAAAACGTAATTTATCTTTAGCATTTGGAATGCCAAATCATAGACTCAGAAATTTTCCGCGGCAACACAGATTGTTTCTTGTGTTCTGTTACGAAAATTTACGAATTTGGAATGAAATTTCAAAAATATATTTCCCTGATTTACATCGATCTTTGAAATCAGGTAAATTTAGAATAAGTCACATCAATGTAGCCTCGGATTATCAATTGAGAGGTTTCGGTGAAATTTCTAAATCTGAGCCTATTGAAATGAGATTATACATATATTGATAATTTATTAGTTACTATTAGAATCAAAAATGAGTCTAACATAAAATTTCCGTATCTATTGTTCCTTTCAGTGTATCTTCCGATTTTTTGTGATTACTTTTATCTTTCCATTTCTAATTTTCTCTGTTTTCATTGCTCTTTCCGAAATTTTTACGAAAATCGCGTTCTTTTTTAAGTAGACCCCCTCGTAGTTCCTTTAATGACCACCCCAAGTTCTGGTTAACTTTCCAAAACTAGAGATTGTATACTATAGTAATTGTTTAGTCTGTCTTTGAAACTTTTGAGATTTTCTATTTTCCGAATTTTTCAAAAAATATGTATCCAAATAATCGAATTTCTTTTTGTAAATTCCAAACTCCACACAGCAAATTTTATCTTTTAATGCAATTTGTTATTTAAACAAAATCAATGTTTACTACTGACCATCATGTTTTTAAAAATTAATTGTTATTCTACGCATTCGTAGGAAAAAAAAGGTGAAAATCAAAACCTCTATTTAGCTAAAAAATGCACACTGAACCATGTTCTAATTTATTTTTCATCACGCTGTCTCCGCTTCGCGTCGAGTGACTAAAAAGCACTTTTTCGACACATTGAGATGAAAAATTATGTTCGTAACTCGTGAAAAAAGTGGTTTTTGAGTCGTGGGATTATATCACT
This sequence comes from Psyttalia concolor, assembly GCA_030522845.1. Taxonomy (NCBI): domain Eukaryota; kingdom Metazoa; phylum Arthropoda; class Insecta; order Hymenoptera; family Braconidae; genus Psyttalia; species Psyttalia concolor. The sequence goes on from JAPYZM010000759.1 coordinate 14,311, forward strand.
CGCCTTCGCCTCGTGCTATAAACCTCCCACTCGCCAAAAACCATTTTTTTTTCACTTGTTATGAAATATACTATTTCGCAGACTGAAGAGAAAACGGTTAGTAACCAATTTGGTTTGCCCTAATTGTTTATAAGGTCTGAACAGATCAACCTCTTGAGAGTATAGAAATTTCATACCTTCTTCCTTTTAAACAAAAAGAAATGAGTAGTGACCTCGTCATAAAATTCAACATATTAAATTAATTGCATGCGTTTTTTCACGTAAAAAGTTTCCCAGTCAGCCTTCAAAAACCGTCATACTCCTGCAATAATGACGAGTAAACACATGATCCGTTCGATCATTGTTTATCCTCCTTCGTCAGCGAAATCCATCATTTCATTAAATGCCAAATGGAAAATCTTGCCAGCTGTTCAACCACCGCATCTGGCCCACCCCGTTTGTCCGGATATCCCTAAAACTGTTTAATTACCTCCCTCACCCACAGAATAAACCCACCGTCATCATTATGACGATAGAACCCCGCTGAAAAGCCCAAAATTTGAGTGACACGGATTAAAATTGGAGGAATGGGAGAGACACTGAAGCTTAAAGCATAATTGCCTCATTTGTATTTTGATGAAAACACGGTAGTGAAGAAAGGATGTCCGTGCCTAGCATTCGGCCAGGCACGAACCAGCACCTATATTATTAACTTTGAATATTACTTCGCGAGAAGTTTTCAACCATCAGAGAATAAAAAAAATGTTTGATTAAATGAAGGGCAATCGTTCATTCCCCTCTTCGCTTTTACAGTTAGAAATCCCCAAGTTCGTGAAATTAGCGTTTTCAATTACTTGTTATTAATAGTGAGATTATCTTCGTAATGGGCAATTAAGACGGAATGTCGAGATACCCGTTTTTACGGGGAAAACATTTTTTTCGCATTTTCCTCATATTCAGTGATACTTGGGATATTGGCGACATTTCCTGTCTGACATTTTTTCACTCCCAATGAATGAAGCCATAGAATTAATTTTCAAATAAAAAAGAAGACAACCCTGTAGACTTCCTTGATAACTAAATTACAAATAACTGAGTAAATTCAAGTATCACCTGCTCAAATTGAAGGATCAAATACGAGATCATGACGAGTAAATAACTTGCAATAATAAAATAATAAATCACTAGTTAACCCCTAATTCCTGGTCATCTATACACAATCAGTTTATTTAAAACATCATATTTTCTCACACCTAAAAATAGGGAAATATCGATCACGCTGAAATAATTCAATCTATACCCTAGAGAAATTTACTTTCGAGATATAAGCAAATCTCCCATCGCCTCTCTGGTATTGAAGGTCATACAAATTGCCGATTTCAATTAAAATTCTTAAAGTTCAATATTTCGATATTTAAGACTAGGTTTACTCTGAGGGGTATTCTCATGCTGTCAGCAACAGGCATTCGCTTCGCCACAGTTCAAAATAAAAGTGAGAAACGGAATTAAACAAGATCAGTCCGAAAATATGAAAACCAGAATAATTCAGATATGATACGTTAAAATTCAAGGATCAAAACCTGGATCGGCATTCATAATGAGGACTACAATATCTGTCCTCTATTAAAATCCGTCATGGATCTCCAAAAGTTAATTAACATTCTTTCTTCCCACTAAACTGTTACTGCAAATATCCTGACGACCCTGATATGAATTATCTTTAGCGTTTCGAAATTAATCTCAGCGTCAATATCACGTGCATCAAAATATAAATGACCCCAGAATTATCCACTCGCTTTTACATTCCCCTCCTTAATCTTCAATTTCATGCAATCCATGCAATTGGTGGTAAATCATTCCAATTACCATCAATTCGAGATTATCCACCCAAAAAAATAATTCCAGTGTTCATGTTTTTCATCCGCTTCACAAATAAGCCCGGAACTTTCTATCCAGTCTCATCTTCCGCATCTAAATCAGCAATGCATCTTCACACATTAATTAATGTCTGTTCTGACTGACAATTCTGACGAACACTTGTGCTTGTGATGCTAGTAATTGAGAGTGCTTTGTACCAATTTATGCTACGCTCAAAAAATTTATGAAAAATTAAATTTGAAAAAATTGAAAATTAAAAAATTGAAAAACAAAATTGCAGAAGATCATCGTCTGCGCTTAAAAACTGAATGCCCGAGTCAATATCTTTCATCAATTGGACAAACGCGCACGAAATTCCTCATCATCTCTCATCCTCTCCTTTGAGTCTCAAATATTCCAGTTCATGCAGTTCACGATTTTAATTAACATCTACTCATAAAGTCCAATATCTGGGAGTTTAAGATTGTGGGTCAATTCTGGTAGATATTTTCATGCCCGCGTCTCACTCATCGCCGGGTGATCCACCTCCTGATCCTCGGAATTCACACTGGTCCATTAGAACAGCCGAGGTACAAAACAGAGAGAGGAAGACTAGGCGATGCGCACCGGGAAATGTGAGTGGGAACAATGCAGAATTGGATGGAAAGCCCTAGGCATTATGTTAGGTGGACAGAAGAGTGAGATGTAGGTATAGAGATGAGGGGAATTGAGTGAAGTCAGGTTAGGTTTGGTTCCTGGTGCACGAGAAGCCAGACGGGTTGTGGCAAGCACAGGCGCGCTCTGTCCGGGCGGGCCAACACACAGAGCAACCAGCGCGGACGAGGCGAACCGTTGCGATCGATCGAATCCCTCCCTCTACTATTCTTGCTTGGTATACACAGTCGTTTTGGCCCTCTCTCATACCAATTTCTCACTCTTTCTCCCTCTTTCACGAGTTGCGGAGTACTACCACACCCAAATAAAGTTTTTGTGTTATTTTTTAAGGGTTTTTTTAGATGAAAAGCATTTGTTTGAGGGATATTGTTGGAGATTGTTTGGAGGGGTTTCGTAAATCTAGTTGATGATTGTGATTTGCTGAATACGGCATGTCGGCTGATAGGGGGTTTATCCTTGAATTTTTTATTCACAAAAAACTTTTTAGTTTTCATAAGCAAGTTGCGCATTTAAAAGAGCTCATGGGTCTCGGATGAATTTTAGTGGAAATAAAAAATTGGTGACATATTTTGGCAGAAAACGACGGAAAGTTCAGTAGTAAAATCCTGCTTATTTCAGCCAATTAAATTCTCCAATAAAAATCATTGAATCTTCAATTAAAAACATTAAGATTGTATAAAATTCGGGAATGATTGAACCTTAAATGAATATTAATCAGACGATATACTATTCAATAGCCCAAGAGTTATAAACATAGCCAGAATAATTTTAGAACAGAAGAAAACATCTCTTTACGAGGGAAAATCCTAATTCTGATTTATCCAAACAAATTGTTCTAAAAATGAGAGGGAATGGGCCTCGGTAGAAGTAAAAAATACAGAGGATCATATGTTTTTCTGATTTGCTAGGAAAATAATTCTTGTCAGTAAACATTTTACTTCTTTTCAAGTGTATTTGCGTGCTCCATTTAAAGAACAAAATTTTGAAATTTACATATTTTAACTAAAAACTTTCGATCTTCAAAAAAATTCATGAATAATGCTAGTGAATGGACGAACAAATATTATATTTCAGAATTTAGGTAAATCGTAAATACACCATATTTAAATTACTAACTTTTCATCTTTCACAATGGGTTGGGATTATTCTTGAAGCGGATCACTGGATGCTACTTGCAATATCATCGGTTCGTGAGTAATGACGCTATTGATCTGAGAGTAGGTGATATTGGTTCAAGTTAAGGATATCGAATATCCTCGAATTGAAACAGCATTATACGTTTGTGTCAGCAATGACATTTGGAAATATATAAGATCCAAATTGGATTGAATCCGCTATTTTATTTTTACCTCAGCTCTCGGAGTGATTTTCATATTCACTAATTTTTGAGAATTTGATATGCCTCCATCTTCACCGTGAATAAAAGTCATAAATCATGAGAAAACCACATAATATTATGACGTTAGTCCTTCGGTATCACATCTGTGTCACTATACCATAATCTCCTCAATCATTGATTTTATATGGAAATGCCAACAGATAATTCGCAGAAAACTCTCATTTAGTTGCATTGCTATGCAAATGAGAAATGAACCAATTTCGAGATATAATAGAATTTTCATCCATATGCGGTCTGTATTCCCCGAAAATCATCAATTACTGTACTCTCATGTATTAACACTGGAACAGATAATTCATTGAAATGGCCCTCCGGCCTTTTAGTTGAAGATTGGAATAATAGTTGAAATATTATAATATACGCAGAGCAATGAATACATATATTACTATAGTAGGACCATAAAATAGGTTCTTCATGGCCTCGGAAAAATATTCCAGTGTAAATATCTATATTTTTTTTATGCCAATCGAAATGAACTCATTTTATCGTGTTTCATGGTATTTTTTTCCATTTTCCCATTTATAACTACCCAATTTTCTCCACTAGCGAGTTTAATATTACCAATTCAATGATTAAAATTTCTGGGACAACCTATCAGTTGTCGTTGAATCTTCAAGAACGTTGGCTTGAAATTCTCTTCATTACAGTCAAAATCCAGGCAATTGATATTGATATTTCTCGATATCTCTATCCCTCTCCCATCAAAGCCTGTTATACATCATTTAATTTTCTCATATTCAACTGATTTCTCAACTGTTTGGCCTGCGGGCACATTCGGGGATGAACGGCCCGGTGTAAAGGCAGAAGCAGCAGCTGGTTCCCTGCAGAGCGCCAAAGCGTATACACCCGCTGGGCAAAGAGAAGACGATGTGGCGGCGGTAGAGGTGGCGGTTGTGGGCGAGGGGGGTTGATGCTTAAATGTCCCGGGGGTGTGTCAAACGGCTTGGTGCATTCATCCAAACCTACCTAGTGGAAATGATGGGGAGAAAAAGAGACGGAGATTGTGTTTAGCGGCGTGCTTATAACCGATAGAGCTCTGCCAATGAGTCATACGACACTCTGTCGCACAAGAGGCCTGCCCCTACTGTATGGGTATTCGGGTGTTCACATGTGTTGGAAAAATCTTTGAGGGATGTTGTGCCAGCCGTCGTCTAGCTCATAGCTTCAAATCGGCTTTTTTCCTTTGGGTTCTCTCGTTTTTATTATGCTTCTCTTTCGCTTTTTGCTTTTATGAGGGAACACGAGACGATCGGCGGAAGGCGGAGGAGAGACGTGACAGTCTCAGTCGAGAAGAATTTTTAAATTAAGGGTCTTTGTACTTTCTTCTATATTGAGGATGAGGGTAATAATTTTTTTATTTTCGTAAGGTTAGGGAGTCAATTTCATTGGGAATAATATCTGATTTCGTTTTCTCCGTCCAAAGAGAAGCTTTATAATCGATTTAATTGAAGTTTCATATTTTTGATGCTCTATCGACCCAATCCAATTCAAGAAGTCCAAAAATGCCATTTTTCGAGTGGATATTTAACAATATTTTTTCAATTACTCACTAAGGAATCGATGGGATTGAATCTTGTTTTTCCATGTATCATTGAACTGTATCCATTGCCATCAATTATCCAGCAATTTATCAATTTGTTTTATTTTTTATTTTTTTAACCATTGTTTTCCCCCAACAACAAAAAACAAACGGTTGGAGCCAATTAAATGAAGGCCCAAAAAAATGGTTTCGACGTTCCTTTGACGAAGTTCAAACATCACGGTCATTGCAATTAACGTTATTTTTATTTCGGTAAAAATTTGTTTTTTTTTTTCAAATAGATTGAAGTATAGTTTAATATACTTCGCGGTAACCTATACTTGTCGAAATTTTCGCAATATGCTAAACACACCAAAATTGCTCCACCGGTTGTCGGATACTTCAAAAAGTTGCCTTCAAAAATGGCACGTCAAATTTTGAAAAAAGACGAAATTTCACTGTTTGACAATGTTTTTTGACGTCGCCAACAGCAGGTTTTTTTTCTAGTACAGTGTGACATTGAATAGAATACCGTGTTCGTAATTACTTTCTTTTTCTAACACATTTTCAAGTTAATTCCCCTGGCAAATCCATCTTAATCCCGTATAATAGACTCCGTAATATTCGTGTGAATATATAAACCCCATCCACTTGATCTCTGAGATGAGCCCCTGAAATTTTGAAAAGGTGGTTGCGTTGTGACCACAGTTGAGTAGAAGCGCGCCGCGGGATTCAATCTCCACGGTTTTACCTTGTAAATTCAATCATATCACAGTACATTCTGCGGACTATGAGACTCGTCTACGAGTGTCTCGTGACCCGTTTGGCATGACTTCGCTTGCGCTCTCCCCTCGTTAGTTTTTTTTTTTTTTTTCAATTCGAGTGTGTTCGTACATGGTGATATCGACGAGACACCCTTTTCTCCTCTTGCAGGTATAACCTCGGGTCACGTCGATAGGTCGCGAGTATTAAGGCCGTCCGATGCGCCAGTTGTGACGCACGGCCTTTACACGGGACTTGCTATCAAATGCCCGGTGATGGTGAAATTCATTTTCCTTTTTTCCGGGGTAATGGGAAATTTTACATCAATTGCACTCATTTTAATTAGTTTTTCATTTTCTTTTGTTGAGTTTATTCTACCGAATGAACCATTTGGAAAAATGTGGGAACTTAATTAACTTTTCAACTTTTTGTAGAAACTTCATTTTGTATTTTGTTGACAATGAAATGGAAATGTATTTGGGTGCTTTGGTAAAATTTAATGGCGCCGTGGAAGAAACTAATGAGGGTTATTCCATATTTTTGTCCTTTTGCGGTAAATGGAAAAAGAGATTTTTTGTTGTCAGATAATAAAAAAAAAGTTTCTCGATATTTTTTTCCTGAGATTTCTCATTATACAGATTTTTTTTTCATTAACAGGCACGGAAGATGGTTTTCTTGATCGCTTCATGAATTGTGGAATTTTCACAGGAGAGATTGATTGCACGAAACAATATCGAAATAGATTTCTTCTTGCTTTACTCAGGATTGGAATGCGGGCTATTCGAGATTATTGTGTTCAGTAATAAGCAACTCTTCACTAAAGAGTAATTTCTGACATTTTCTGCAAAATCAAGTGACAGTTCCACTAGAATTTCATGCTATTCCGTTAGTAGGGGAACCAATGGGATAAAAAAATCCAAGGAAACTTGAAATGACCAAACAGTTCGGACTTCCAATTCTTAAAATTTCATATTTCGATTGGAAGTGTAAAAGACGTCATGAACGCCCTTTTTTTTGCGGTTAAACATTTTTCCATTAAATTTTCAGGGACAGATGAGAGTTTAACATCTGTTGTGTCCTAAATTAAACTGAATCACTTTCTTCTGAACATTTATACAGGGATATCCATAAAATTCCTGTTTTTTTCTTAACAGTTTAAACAATTTTCATTCCATGATATGTTATGCTCCGTTTGCCCCACTCCAGCACGGCTTGCATCTCATCATTTACCCATGCCATCCTTAAAGATATCGACCGTTTGAAAATTCAAATTTTTTTCTTTCCCCTGAAATTTAAACAATTTTTTTAATATTCGGAAAACATTTGAGATCAATCCTCGTAATAATTAATCCAGATTGAAGAGGGTAGATTTAACCATATATTTACTGCTTGTTATGAGATTTCTTGGCAAATCTTCAAAGAATAAACTTAAAAATTGAGAGATATGAAAAAATGAATTAAATCCGATATGCAAAGACAATCTGGGGATACCCAGACCGATCATTAATTCAAGATTAAATACAATCCCGCTCTTTCCGTTTGTTAGCCTCCCCATTAACGAAATTATGGAAAAACCTAAAAATATTGTTCTCAGATCATATTCAATATTCAATGTTTTATATTCACCTGAAAATGGGTTGGGTGAGAGGCATCGTTACGTATAATACCGAAGTTGGATGAGGCGAACGAAGGAACGACGAATCCGCTTAACCAAAATAATCCCTTTTCCCCGTTGCTACCGTACATAGCAAATATTTGCACTGCATCCGCCCTGCGAAATTGAGTAAAAATGAGGGAAACAAGTTGACAAGAGAGAAAAAAAAGTAAAATAAAATGAAAACAATGGGAGAGGGAAAAAATGGATGCAATGGAAATTTTTCCGTCAACCTGATGTATAAACCCCTGCACAGTATAAAAATTATTCCTTGGGGCGTGTTGACTCATTCCCTCATTCTCCTGGTAAATTCGGTAAGGTAGAATTTTCCTCTCGACACTTCATCTAACTCTCTCAAGCGACTAGTGTAAATATAGGCAGAAGGGAGGATCGTGTCGTCAGGGACCCCCGAGTGTGCATCACTACCGTCAAACGAGACGACGCAAACATGAATGAGAATTTGTGGAATTGGGATACGGTCGAGAGTATACGATGATTTTTTTATACCCACTGGGGAGTGATTATTCAATGAAATGTATTCGTCAGAGTTATACTGTGGAGAATTCTGAAGTGTAGGGTATAGTTTAAATGAAATATAATGGGGAGTTATGTGCAGTGATAGGTATTGCATTTGCGAGGCGAAGGACTACTCACTCCCAAAATCAATACACTCCTCATCCACATCAAATCAATCCGAAATCACTTGCCAGTTATTGAAATCAAGTGATTTTCGCTTTCTAAGAGAATTTTCAAAGGCACGTCAAATCATATGCAATCGGTAGAATTCAATGAAAACCATCACATAACAAGCAGTTGACCGAGCCTATTTGACAGAAAGCATTCCTTGGCCAAGCATTCCTTGGCCCTTTGATTTTTAATTCCTACCAATTCCATTGGTAGTCAGTTTCCGCATGGATTCCTGGTCATACGAGTTCTTGGAAGAACAGAAAATCAAAAATATCTTAAAAACTTTGCAGGGACCGCTTAATAGGTTTTAATTTGGTTAGATAGAAGGGGGGGGGGGGGCAAGACAAACATTTTGAGAACAGAAAAATTAAAATCAGTTGATTAGTTTTGGAGATATGAAATAAAATCGATTTTCAAAAAAATTTAAATATTTCTGAAACTACTGGTCTGATTGAACTCATCTGGAATATCAATTTTTCTTGTCACAAAAAGAATAAAAATGTCAAAATTTTATGTTGATATCTCCGTTTTTGCGCACGCTAGAGAGAGTACAAAGATTTAAAAAAAACAGAAAAGAGGAAATATCTCAGAAACTTTGTTCCCACGACTATGTAGTTTTCGATTGATCTAGATAGTAGATGCCATCGTGATGAACATTTTGAGAAATGAAAAAGTTCAATCGGCCCATTAGTTTTTGGAATATTTACAAAAAGCGATGAAAAAAGAAATGGCTTTTTCCGGCGAACTATTACAACCTATAACGTGACAAAATTTCTGATTTAAAAAAATTTTTTGTCTCCTTTTATCGTTAAATTTTCTAAAATTAAATTTTTGAAAAATTCCCCGGAGGGGGGGGGGAGGCAAACAAACATTGTCGCCAAACTTTGTATTTTTGCGTTTCAGACCATTCTACATCATTTCCAATGAAAATTAGAAGATATCAAAATTGAACGATTGCAAACTTCCATTTGGAAGCAATAATTTCTACGTTAAATCATTCATGCAACTTTTGTTCTTGAATGTAAAGTTTACAAATTTATTAATGTTGTTAGAATTTATTATTTGGCAATGATTATTGTCAAATAATAACGTATCGTTATTAGAATTTGAAAGAAACCGCTGTGCTTCACCTCGATTATTTATTGATCTTATTCATCGTGATTTCAATGACTTCATTTCTTTTCAAACCACCCAGTTCGAATTAATGCAATCATTTTGTAACAGGAGGTATTATTTCACCCCCACTCTCGGTTGCTTCGCACAAAAAACTCCCGAGAAAACGATTCTATGTTAATGTTTGTCAAATTATCTTTATTTATTTCGCATTGTAATATATCTTTCATTTCAAATTATTCCGCCCCGACGCCATTAATCGACAACGAGGCCGCAATCGCGAAATGATCGAGGACGCATATGTCTCTGGGACCAAAGGGCGCAACAAGTTTCGCGTTACTTTTGTCCTGCCAGTCCGGCCCATATAGGAAATCATTTTTGAATATGTATGTATATTTTCTGTACTTATGAGAAAGATCAACAACCGAGGGCTTTTGTTGAATAAATCGCGAATTATCCATATTAAAGTGAGTAATAGTCAGTGTTCTGCCTTATCATTACTTCTTCCTCTCTCTCTCTCTCTCTCTCTCTCTCTCTCTCTCTCTCTCTCTCTCTCTCTCTCTCTCTCTCTCTCTCTCTCTCTTTCTCTCTCTCTCTCTATCACGTTACTTAATTTGTACAACATAATGTACAGCAATAAATTTAATCAAATCAAATCAAATCTATGTCAAATCATTAGCAAGGGTTTCCTACATTCCACTTCCTAAGAGTGTCGGGAAAATCGCTATTAGTTAACGTTAGAATACCTGGTGTCCAGTAAATTATATGTCTTTATCGATTTTCATTAAAATAAAGTGGATTTTTATCCCTGGCAGCCCTTCAGCCAGGTCGCATCAGATGTCGGCTTTCGACCTTCATTAAAATTGGAGAGTTAAATAAATTTTCTCTACTCGACATTGATAAAATAGAATGCCTATCTCAATGTGATTTTTTTTTCGAAATCACTGAAATCATTTGAAATCAACTTATTTTCGAAATCGTAGTGTCACTAATCATATATATGGACTGATTAACGCGTCAATTTGAGGTCAAGTAGTCACACGATTTATTTAATATCCTGCTTTCATATTCGATGACACATTTGTGTAATCATTTTAAAATATAATTATTTATGTTTCAGGTTGATTTTAATGGTTCATTTAATTTTCATAGCGCCAACCAATACTGGGTCCCATAATGTACACATAAGTACCGATACTCCGGATTTTCTAATTAATGCGACTATATGCTTTGACTGCGCAACGGTATCCTTTCGGATACTTTGAAATTTGTTAATTGGCCTCATGCAACTAATTGCCTGAGTAATAAAATCATATCGAATAAGTATTATTCATATTTTATTTTGTAAGATTTAACCCTCCAGCACTCGCGCCTCTTGGCCGAACGTCGTTACTCGCGTGGCAAGCGCAGCGTTGCCAGAAGCCTCCCCCACTCTCCACTCACCGCTTGAGATTGTCACGAGAGTCGTCAACACCGCTCGTCAAATTTCTACTACGAGAGTACTCGCGTGGTGAGCCCTGCGTTCACCTTCGCCTGCCGCACTCCACAAAAAAATTGATTAAAAAAAAAACAGTCAGTTTAGGGCAACCGAGGCGTGTATACTCACATCGGAGCATATTATTCGAGGAACATGTAAAACGGCAGAGCCTAATTCCTCATATTTTTAGAGATATCATGAAACTTACAAAAACGGCGGCGCTGAGACCATAGCGCGAGTGCTCGAGGGTTAA
>JAPYZM010000760.1:0-25379 GCA_030522845.1 Psyttalia concolor
ACCCACAGCCGCATGCATAGGGTGAGGATAGGGCCGATTAGCTTCCGTATGGAGGGCAAAAAGAGGGCCGTAATATAAAAAAAAAAAAAAAAAAAAACTAAGTCAAAGCCGACTGATGAATGGGGCGTGTTCAAAATCAGAATGGTAGTAGGAATGATAAATAATATAATAAATATAATGAATAGCAATAGTAAATAATAATTAGATAATAATCATAACCGGCATAATGTGGCTTTACGAGTGTTTTACTACGACCTACGGCACTCTTATGGGATAGACCGAACGCCCATTCTGCCTTATGCTCCAGGAGATATTGAGTCCGTTGTCGTAAATGACATGTGTAAGATTTACTGGAACTTCTCAGGGTCAAGCTGTGGTGGTCCTGATCATTGGTTCTCTTGGCGGCATGAAACAGACTGTTGTGTCCGCGCTTGAGGTGATCCCAGCCGGCAGGCGCTATGCCTTAATATTGGCTGGCCAGGTGCAGAAGGCTGTCATCTTTGGCTTCGACTACTTGGGTATCATGATTCCGGACTGCAGTAGCGTTCACCCTCTGGTTGGAGGGAGCACTATTGCAGAGTGATTAGGAGTTGAGTGTAGCTTGCTGGGCGCTTAGCTTGCTGGGTGGTCTTCGAGTTGATGTTGGAACTCTCGGGGATCATTCAGCGATCTCATTCATGAGAAAAAATACATAAATAATCATAATAATGTACTCGTTGTATCAAGGATACTATACAGATCAATGAAAATTTTCCAATTCCATGAAATCATAAATCTAGCTTCAACTTGTTTACATTGAACTGAAGCAGCCATTAATAACATATTCACAAAGAAAGCTTTGATAATTATATTTCCTTTGAAAACTAAAGCTTCAAACGATGGATCTCCATTTTCGTCACATAATTTCGAATTTCAAACGGAGTAGGTTGAATGAAATAAAATACCATCAATGTAATTACTAAACGAACACGAGAGTGAGAGGAAAATTCAAATCCCCAGAGTGAAATTTCGCAAGTTGAAACGAAACGGCAGTAATGCTGTAGATAAAAAGAATAGACGAACAGTGCTGTCGGTAGAGTATTTGAAATCTATGGTTAGAGAGGCTGAATCTAGAATCGATTAATGGCGAGAACTCGAGGGTGCAATCTGGAACGTGCGGGCCGGACAATAGCACTTACGGATAAGTAAAAGGGATGATCGGATTCTCCTCTTTCTCATCGTCTAACAATTTTTATCTACTCTCCCTTCTCTTATCATTTCACCGGAAATCGGACGATCGTGGAGAATCAAGATCTACGAGGAGTCATTCGCCGGACTGGATTTCTGCTGCCGAAGCGATTGGAAATTTTGCGCCGAGGATGTCATATACACAGCTTGCAACCGGCAGAGGAGGATTCAACGAGATTCAACTTGGCTTTAAAAGAGACCAGACGGTATTTGCAGTGATAAGGGGATCTTGCAAAGTCCATTGAGTGGATTGAAAACTACAGAACGAGGAAATTATGCAGCTCACGTAAGAGAGCGTCAACAATTAATTTGAACTTTTTGTTCATCGAGAGACTATTATACAGTGAGAGAGTAATGAACAAATGGCCTTTAAAAAGTTTCGTTTGAGACGACGAAGTCGGTAATTGGAAAATAACATAAAAGTAATAGCTTAGCTGGATTTTCAACGAAATTAATAAGTACTCTCCTTTGGAGAACAACAGCATATTGAGCTCAAAAGGCGGAGTATTCATACGCTATTTATGAAAGAATGTAGTCCCTAAGTTGCAAGATTGCTCTTAAATCATTATTAATATTACACCTAAGAATTAATATCTAGTCTGCGATTTTTGAGATACAATTTTTTCTCCTCTAGAGAAGGAACACGAAACAAGGCTCAAATAAATTAACAACGGAGTCTTTGTTGCATTCCAAAAGAATGAACCCAACAAACTTCGGAATTGAGAAACGTGTTATGAATAGACAAATCAGCTAAATAATAGACGACAATGATAAATTCGGGGATGCAATACATTTTCCAATATTCTGACCTGAATGATCACGAATTGCACTCCAGAGGTGTATGAATCGAGCCTATCCAGCGAAATCTGTGTCCGTTCAGGCATGAAACATTTTATGAATTAACCCACAAATATACGATTACCGTTTCACAAACATCGAGCTAATTAAAAAGTAATCCCATCGTTCATAGTGAGTACGAAGAAATGCGAATTATGAGGATTCATTTCACGAGTTCAGCGCTGTGTGCGCCTATGGCTTGCAGCGTTCGTGCTCAGAAGCTCTTGAGAGGATTATTTGACGTATTATGATAAGCTGTTTATCAAAGCATGAGGAGAGGCTTAGTAGATGGGCATTATTTAATGAATTCTCACCGTGCAATAAATGATGATGAACTATATTAAAATATTGTAAAAAACGTAATTATCTTCACTAGTTATTTTCCTCAGATAATTATTGAAAATGATAAGAAAGCAATAAGTTGATGTTTTCTCATCATTTTTGGTTTATTCGTTCAATTTCTTTTAATAGGGCAAGAAATTCACGATGTAAATAATAATTAAGGTTTAATTAGACAATATTATATATACGGAGAGAAATATTCAATAAAAATTATGGAACACTCCACGTAACCTGCGTGAATCGTTCTCAACGAAATTGTAGGAATTGAAGAGAATAAATCTTGAACGTTCTGTACAATCTCCAGTCTACCACCGAAAAAATACGAAAAAGTCACACAATTTTTCTGGAAAGTGTAAAATCTAATAGAAATTTCAAGAATCATTATACCCTTGAATACAATTCTTGGTTGTTTAAGAATTATTATAGATCGTTCCTGAAAAATGAGAGAACATGTCATTAAAGGTCCTCCGCACTGTGGCTACAGAAATCTACATTCGCACACTATAATTTCTAAATAAATGTATTTTACTAATAATTAGGGAAATCTTCCTCATTTTTATAGAAAATTATATGGGAATAATTAAAAAATTCACTTCAATCTATCAGATCTTTTCCTTTCGAACGTTCGGTATAGCAATTATCAAGTTTGAAATGTTTTTAAAATTTTTGTATTAAAGGTAAGATTTTTCTTTTCAGCATAAAGTTTAGTTGAAAGAAGCGATGGCTTCGTTGTACATTTAAGAAATTTTGATCCTCATTATAATAGCGCTAGATTTACAGTGTGTAGAATTTTTCAAGTGAATTCAAAAATATATATAGTTTATAAATAATACAATTATAAGACGACGTTTAATACACGTCTTTTTTCGCGCCGATATGTGCCAACATTACGTCTCTTTATGCGTTTTTATCTCTATACGAAGCAGGGAAGTAAAACGGCGAGCTCTTCTGAAGAGCTACACGCTACGCATGAAAACGCGTTTCATCCAACTCAGCTGAGAGACGTGTTGGGAAAGCCGAAAGATTTATTCCCAACGTGCGAATGCGATATGATTTTTTATCACTGCCCTCTTCTTTCTCTTTCAAATTGACTCACGAGAGTTTTGATGGTGAGTATTTGCATACGTTTCATACCCGCTGGGGGCTTGAACTTTGTGAGTACAAAGGCGTGATAAAACAGAAAATCTCCATTTCGTAGAGGAGGAGAATCGGGAATGCACGAGTGAATGCAAAAATTGAAAATTAATGTCAGAATAATGATTAAGGCTGCTTAGGAAAGGAAATACCTGTACACCTGTGTAACAATTTTTATTCCTTTTGCTGTGCATCCGAGTGAGAAAATAATATCCGAGAAAAATATCTCAGATGTAAATACAATTTATGCTCAGATAGTTACGTTAAACGAGGAAAGCAATTTATTCCAACACTGAGAAGAAAATAGAATTTTGCCAATTATATATTTATTATAAGAATTTTAGGCATTACCTAAAATTACCTCATCCCCAGAACCAAAGGTTTGCAGTCATTTTTTTGTACCACCAGACGGAAAGAGGCCATTTACTGCCCGCGGAGCGGATTTTCTCCCCACCCACCGGAAAAGAAAAATCGTATTCTACCCTCGGGCGGTAAAATAAAGGACCCTTGTCCACGGGCTAACCATTATTTTGTCCTTGGACAGGACTCTTTTATTTTACCGCCCTTGTGGTGAAATATACCATTCTCAGTGTGATAATGTGATTCGATAGAACATATTTTTGATAAATACATTTAAGCCACTCCTGCCTGATACCGGCTGATTACGCACTCGGCGCTTCGCGCCGTGTGCCTCATTTAGCCAGTCCCAGGCCTCGTGGCATAAAATTATGTTCAGGACTTGTTGGGACATTTTCTCTTCAACGTGTGTGGTTACATCACTCGACTACAGCTCATGCTGCAAACCCCACACACGTTAAAAACGAAATTGCCCCAGACGTGCTGAAATATACTATTCACTTACCAAACCGACGACGGTGGCCGGGTTGGTTAAGGCGCACGGCCGGACGGCGCAGCCCGCATGGAGGGGGTTCGTCTCCGGCTTAGGGCATGGGATTGTTAATCTGTCGGAAACCGTCGAACGGGAGTCTAGACACCAAGAATCATTGGAGAAAAAGTTTCCGCGATGAAGCTTGGTTGATGGACGCCATGTCGGCCAAGGTTTTCCATGGTTTCTCTTGGTCACCGGGAGAGTCCGTACATGGAGTACAGCTCCTGGGGTACAATGCGACATGGTTGGAGAGGAAAACGGCGCATCATACCGCAATTGGAAAAAGCCTAATCGGCTATATATGGATAATAAATAATAATGAAATAACACATTGCACTTACCAGTGCAATTAACAGTCATTTTTTGTAAAAATACAATTAACAAG
The DNA here is from genome assembly GCA_030522845.1 of Psyttalia concolor. Classification (NCBI taxonomy): domain Eukaryota; kingdom Metazoa; phylum Arthropoda; class Insecta; order Hymenoptera; family Braconidae; genus Psyttalia; species Psyttalia concolor. Next base: position 4,815 of record JAPYZM010000760.1, read on the forward strand.
TGGGAAATTGCTCTGGCATCGAATATATTATAGCTTTCTTTGCTAGTAAAGTATTATTTTTCCTGTCCTCACCTATAACCTTTCGGGTTTTTACGTATTTACCCTTCCCACCCCCCGTCCCCGCTGTACCGCATTCGCCAAGGACCAAGGAAAAACCTCACCCTGAAAGGAAAACCTTGGCCAGGTACAGTCGTCTCTGTTACGAGACTACCGCTCGACAGTGAATCGTGAGATCAGAGTGCTACAAATTATTACAAATTTTGACTGCCGGTGACGGGAAGCGAACCCGGGCCATAGGCATGCCAGTCTAGCACTCTAACCGCACGGCCACTACCGTCGGTTAGTAAAGTATTATATCACTATTAAAATCTTATATTTATACACAACTGAACTCAAATTATTACAGTTGAAGAAGTCATAAAAAATGCAAATTTAAAGAAAAAATTGATGAAAACTCCAAAATTTCGAAAAATCATCATGAAAAGTAAATTAAGGAATGAAGTTATCATAACCAACTTTCAACTTAAACTCGCCGGTATCCAAAGGATGATTTTAATCTATTATTGAATCCATTTGAAGTCTAATCGACAACGACATCGATGAAATTGGAAAAGAAAGGAAAAAAAACGAATTTTCAAAAAAATTAGAATAACAATTATTACCATCCCCCCCTAAGTTAGAATCCGGTCGAGAGGACGTAGAAACCATTTTTTTCAGCCGTTATTTAATTCATTTCAAACGTTTTCTTTCGCTATCGTGAAAAAAACAATTTTTGAAAAAATTAAAAAAAGAAAAAAAAACAATCAATCGAATTGTAATCAACGGTAATGTATAGGACCCCTTAATACCTACATTTCAAAAAAACAATTCAATTCTATCGATTCATCACCGGACAATCTAGGAAAATCGATGATAAAATTTCATATATACACATACACATACGTACATACGTTCAAACACGATTTAAAAATTGTATTTTCGGACTCGTTGCATCACATAGGGTTGATGTAACATGAAAAATCAACACTTTAAATTTGACTGATGATAAACTTTCCATTCGGAAGCAAAAAAACGACTTCAGCCTCACCAGTTCCTCAATTTTCCAAATAACAAGCAGGGGTTTGTTGAATTACAAAATCACAACAATTTCTTGCCACAACTCCAGTCAATCAATTCTCAATATTCAATAAAAAAATCCGACAAGAAGTTAGTAGTCCAGACACGATCTGTAACTAACGCATAAGTAGTCGACAGCTGTTTATTGAATGGAGAGTAAACAAATAAAAAACAAACTTATATCACGGATATTTGTCGTGTAATGAAAACACTATTGGTATGAAGAAGTGTGTATCATTGCACCTCTGAGAGTCATTGAATTTTAAAAAGCAGAGTACAGAGGATAAGATTACTACTCATTGCAACAGATTATCTCAAGAGTCTAATGTGAAACGTGTGGGCAATTAGCGAATTACAGAGAAGAGGGGGCAGTTTAATATCCAGAGCGAGCGTGAATGTTTGCTTTGTTCCATCATCCGGACTCATTTCTTAGTCAAGCAATTGGAATTGTTTGTACGTAATTTGCAATGATGGTTTTATACTCCCGACTTTTGCACCAATCGTACTATCAAGACTATCCGTTATTGTTATTTCTAGAATTATTGCCCCTGAATATTTCCTTTCATACTGTGTGACATTTGTGAATGCTTTGATATGGTTGATATTTTTTTACTGAAATCCTGTGATATCCTTTGCTCACTATATTAGAATTTGAATTGAAAACTTAAAATTTTATTTTCAAAATCCGTGGAAATTCCACGTGACAATTCGGCAAAATACAGAAGCGAATGAGGATATTCTTACAATTTTAATTAACGTTTGAATTGTGAATTTTAAGATAATAGGAAAATATTTCTTTTTTGAGCATTGAATTAATTGTATATCCTTAAATATGGTTCACATTTATACTGAGCATTGAAAAGAGAATCTCTCATTTTTTTCCAGAATTTTATCCAATATCAATTTCAACTTACATGGAATTAACCGAGGCATTCTATCATTATGTTATTAGTTCCTAGTAGTAGATAATTTTCTGTCCACTCTGTCATTCTTTTTGATGGCTACGTCCAACCAAATGTTGGCTATAAAATCGGAAAATGGGAGTTATAAAACGGATAAGCAGCAAAACTTCACCGATGGAATATATCTTTCCCATCATTTTTCAATTTACACCCGATTTTAAGACACAAAAATTGTTTCTCCTGTGTCGATTGATCCACTACAATCAAATACTCATCAACTGTATGCTGCCACATTCAATAAATGCATATACATCCCAGTGATGCGGTCTTTTTATCTAATTACAGCAATTACCAGGGTCAAGTGGAGATCAACAATTTTTTTCATTTTTTCCCTCATTTTCCACCTATTTTACTCTATTGAGAGTAACTCACACTTGATTGCCCCTTGTACTTCCTGAATAGCATATCGCTAACGACCAATTTTAACCCGATGAATCGTTAAAAAATAAGCTCTAGAAAAATCAATGAAATAGATATAAACAATTCGTGACGTTATAGATGACATAAAGGGCAATGTGCTTATACCGTTGATGGTTTCAACTGATAGCTGAAGTACGTCAATAAATTGGAATTATTGAGAAATGAATAATAGTCCACAATTACTGTCAAAAATTTGTGACTACATTTTTAAAATTAAATCAGACGAACAATTTAATTGAGCTAATGAATTCTCGTTTTTCTGCTGCGCAAGAATTTTAAATTCAATCTAACTCAGACAGAGAGAAAGATTTAGTAAAAATTATGGAATTGATAGTACGCTCACCAAGTACGAAATCAATTAAAAGAATGGAGGGACACGTAGAGAAATATTAATTAAAAATTACCAGCAAGAAGACCTAGCAATTAAATTTCGGAACGTAATCCGGGAGTGAAGTAGAATCATTCTCAAAATTTTTGTTAGATAATACCGCTGAGATAGCAATTCAAAATTTTTTCTTTGAAAACTGAATAAGATTGCTTTATTTTTGGTTATGAGAAATGCCATTTCTAGAGTTGGGAACTGGTTGCTTTTGATGATTTGCTAGTATCGAGACATAAAGGTTTGGCATTCAGCATGCTTGGGTAGATGTAAGGAACCTTCGCCTTAAATTCCCTACTGAAGTATATAAATGATATAATTTTAAATAAATTCCATTACATTCAAATCAACGTGCGGCAAGGTATAAATAAACGTCTCTACTACTTAACATTACTCAAGGCTCGTGACGTGGAAGCGACTGGTGTGCAACCCAAGGTGCGCAATGGTGTACAATGGTGTATAATGGGGCTCATGTTTCTCCATCAAGCTGTTTATCAAATTAAGTGCAGCTCAATTTTATTGTTGATTTGGCTTAGTTTAAATACTGCATGGTAAATTAATTCAGTTTCAAAGCAAAATTTAAATGACCTGCTATATGTATTCATTACCAATTTTCCACCTCCACCTACAGAATGTTACAGATTTATTCTCTTCAATTCCTATAAAAATTGACAGAAAACGATTCACGCCAGCAGATTACATAAGCCGTTCCGTAATTCTTATTGAATACTTCTTTCCGTAGACAGAACCGTAATTTTCAAGGTGAGCGAGGTGAAAATGCCGAAAATCTCTGAACAAATTCTGAGACTTTAGGAGAAAATTACATGACAGTCTCATAAAAGATACGAAAGATACGTAATTTTTCCTAAATATTCCTCTGTTTGCAATTACCTTGAAAATTTTATGAATATTTTCTCTCGAATCGTATTTACTGTTGCTCTTCCTAAAATTATGGCCGAACTATCAATAGTAACATTTTCTATTCAACAGCAATGCCCCCAGAAACAACGGCTCCGTTCAATGATTTGAAAATTGAGCAGAAAATTGTTATTTCACTAGTAACATGATGATACTGATCTTTGACCGCGATCCTTTACTCCATTGAGACTAACGGGCAGCAATATATTATGTTCCATTTGAAACTGGAATGGTGGTGGTACTCAAGTGACACTGCAGATATTATCCTACAGCAGTATTATTAAGACAAACAGTTGGAGGCAGAATAGATACTCATTCACGAGTGATTGCATAATTTTTAAAAGCACATGAGAGTCCCGTGAATTATGAATTTCCTTGACAGACTATAAATAAGAGTGACTGCAAATCCGGAAACGTCAAAACGCTGTGACTTTTAATATTGGCAAGTTCTGCAGATATCCGTGCCATCATTCAAGATCCGCAGTATCAGAAGTAAGTGATTAATTGCTTTAGTGGACTCCAGAGAGTGTGATAAAATGTTCGTGAGTGGGTTCGGAGGTCAACGTGTGTATATTATTGTTCTCAGTCACGGAATATACTTCTGAACATGTACTTTTATCATCATACGATACCGCCATAATTATAGATTATTAGTTTTATCGTGAAGGATCATTCATTCCCTTGCTGTACGTTACCCCTTTGTTCCCTTTCAGGGAATAACATCAATGAGAAATTATACCGACGGCGGTAGCTCAGTGGCTAGGCGCAAACCTAGTGTCTTAACGGTCGTGACTTCGATTCCCTCTGGAACCGAATTTTTCGGAAGGTAATGGCTAATTTTTCGGTTGCTACTAGAGCAATCACCAGTACCGACATGGCTTTTCTATGGTTTTCCATGTCAATTTCTGTTCTATGAGAATGCGTATGTGGTACTGTGTAGGATCTACGGCTGCGTACGGAGAGAAAATTCAGTAGAAATTACCATTCCTTTATATAATCGTGTGGTATTTTGGCCACGTGGAGGAAAATTGCCGTAACGCTTCAGTAAAATTTATTGACTCATAATTATAATTTTATAAAAATTTTGAGATAAATAGTGGATTTTACTATACGGTTGGATAATTTTTCCTGAACATCGAAAACGCTGCACGATTACCAAACGAAAAGTTATAAAATTGGATATGGCGAATTACAAAAAAATTATATCAGGGCAGAAACGGCCGTAATATGAAATAATAATAACAATAATAAATAATAAATTATGATAGTGAAATTCTATGAACTCCGGATGAAACAGTTGTTAAAATTATTGGAATTCATAAAATAGTAAGAAATAGACCTTTGACATTTGCAAAGATTTCTGAAAAGTTGAAAACTTCTAGGAAATTTAGGTAGTTGCAATTTTGGGAGGCAGAAAAAATCCAACCCTTCAAAATTGTGTAACTTTAGAATCCCATGTGCAACTTTTCTCCTCGGTAATACCCAGTCGCCTTGAATATTCAAATTTCTCAAATGATTTGATTGTCTGGGTCATATAAAATTTCCAGCTATCGATCCGGAAATGGCACTGGTGGTACCGGACTGGCTGAACGCCGACTTTATGCAACGAGTCTTGAAGTATTCAGAGAGTGATGATACCATTAAAATAATTGAGATGACGACAAAATCCGCAACCAATAAAGGCGACAATTACACCAGCGACATGCATCGTGCAAGCATCGAGTTCACACGCGATGAGCGCGGCAGGAAGGTCACCGAGAAGCGTTCAATAATTATTAAGGTTGCACCTACCACAGAGGGGCAACAGAAAGAGTTGGTGAGTCCACTGACTCCAATTATTCCCCATATGCAATTGCACTGTACCATGTTTCGAAAAGCTTATCTCGAGGCACTAATTTCCATTGGCCGAGGTACTTGTTACAGTTGTAGAAATGTTGGCATGCACAACCCGTTAACTGATCCCAATTCTTTGGTTTAATGAAAAGGTAGAAGAGGCTGGTCTGTTCGGAGTAGAAATACAAATGATGACGACGACGCTTCGAGAGATGCAAGCACTTCTACCGGAGACGAAGCTAAGTGGAAAATGTCTTTACACACAGCTCGAAAATCCGAAGCTTTTAGTCATCGAAGATCTTGCACCTCTGGGATTTCGTATGGCTGATCGAGAGGCCGGCCTGGATCTCGACCATTCTATCCTGGCTTTGAGAGGATTAGCTAAATTCCATGCTAGCTCCATAGCAGTCTATGAAAAGGTCAGTATCGGATTGGGCATGAAAGCTTTACTCTTACTTACAATCAATAAAAAATGAGCATCAAGCTCAAAGCTAGGATTGACGCTAAATTTTTATTAAATTTAGTCACCAGAATGTAAGAACCTCTACACACGAGGCATCTTCAACTCTGATAATCCACCTGGAATGGCAATGTTCTTTACCGCCGGTGTGAAGGCTCTCGCTAAAGCCGCAGAAACTTGGCCAAAACTCGAAAAAACATACGCAGAGAAGCTCTACAAAATAGCAGACACCCTGTATGACAGGGTATCGGAGTGTCGGCTTCCCAATGAATCAGACTTCAACGTGATAAACCACGGTGACTTCTGGGTCAATAACATGCTATTTGCCTACGACAACAACGGCAAAGTCACAAAGCACATTTTCGTAAGTACCCTGAAGACATCCTTTCCCTCAGCACTATTATCCAAATGGTCTCATTGAATGCCATTAGACTTCATCACAATCGAGATCACACAGACTTATTTATTCTCCGTTCAAGAAATTCATAAGCTAAAGTGGAAAACGCACCACCGTGTGCACCGTGTACGCATGTGATCTCTCCAAGAGAGCATTAAAAAGAAGAAGGGAAAAGAATGTTGAAGTTGTGCATCTTGAATAATGCAATGAACTCGTCTCGGTTTCGGTTCTGCCAATTCTGTCCTGTACTTCGGAAATACTGTTGAAAAGCACATTTCGGTTTCGTGCACTACAGTTTCACGCTGAGATCGTATTTTACCAATTCACAGTATCTTCAGCACAACGTCAGCATGCTTGACTTTTACGACTTCCTAAATACAAGCATTCAACAATTGTCATGTCAATTCAATTGTGTATCTTCACTTCTTCTGTGAGTGAATTCATTAGCAATTCAACAAAGGCCATCCACCCATTGAGAGATTCATTGAAGTACTCCTTCTATCATGACAAAACTCACACCTAAGGGTACTTATAGCTTTCTGATAACATTTTAGGTAGACTTTCAACTTTGCGTCTACGGTTCACCAGCCATTGATCTCAATTACTTCCTCAACACAAGTCCATCGGAAAATGTGCTCATTAATCACCAGGATCGCCTCATTGATGAGTATCTCAAAGTCTTGACTGCAACAATGCGAAGAATCGGTTGCAAAATTGAGCCACCAAGCATGGATGAACTCAAGGAAGCTATATATCGGATGGAGCTTTATGGGATGCTCGCTGCTTGCAGTATCCTACCGATAGTTCTCGTTGATAAGAGCCAAGTTCAGAACATCGATGAGATCCTGGGACAGGACGAAGCGTCGTACAATAACAAAGCGTATGAGAATCCCAAGTACATGGAGACTATGTGCAGGAGATTGCCAAAGTGGGAAGCCATGGGACTACTCGATTGACCTCATTTCTTTATTACTGCCAGAAGCTATGGAAATTTCACGACCAGTGACTAGTAATGATCCGGTGACATCAAATTCGACTTAGGGGGGACAAAATGTCATCTGAGATTACATTGAAAATTTCCTACAATTGTATTATTTGGGACAACAAAAATAAACGAATTCTCGAACTTTTTGGGGTTGCAAGCAATGGATAAATATTCGGAACCAGGAAACAGAGAATTTTTAATAAATAATTCTGATTGTTGACTTTCCAGATCAGCTTATAAAAAGAAATTTCGTATAATTCTACTACCTGAGGAAAAACGCCTAATCACCACATCCCAGCTGTACCCAACGATAAAACTGAGAGTGCTTCACCCTCACGTGACAAGATTAGAATGTGATAAAAGGTGGTTTCATCCAATACTGAATCTCATGACCTCTTGCCCTGGATGTAAATATCGGAAAAAGCGCAGCACTTCTAATAATTATATTTTTAATCATCACCAGTCGACGAATATGCGTCGCATATTCCGTATGAATTCTGGATTCATTTGGCCTTGTTAATAATGCTTTACCAAATAGTGAAAGAAACCGATGAACTTTCAGCTGCTTGCCACCAAATATTCATCTGACATATTGGATATAAGTAGATAAACGCGGGTTAATGATGGGTTGATAGCTTGCGGCCACAACGGTCAGCTGATTTTCAATGCGGCTACACACAAAAGAGTGAAAATTAATGAATATATAAAAGTCAATGGAAGTCCAGTGATTGGTTTATTTTTTTCTCATTTTTCTGATAATTGTACAAATATTTATTATTTATTCAGCCATTTTCCAAAGGTCAATTGTTTTCTCATGTTCGGCAATGATATTATTTGTGTGTATAAAGTGATATGATTATACGAGGTATTCCGTGGAAAATTAGTCCCAATGACTTTAACTGGATTTTATTTTTAAATCGCACAGGAAAAAATAAAATGTTTTTTTCTTAAAAAAGGAGAATTAATAAATATACGCTCATGGGATCTCGATATTTCAATTTGATGATGTTACATAACCATTCCCATCGAATTTACTGTTTTTCAAATTTGAAAATCGTGGAATCTGCTGATAAATGATTTTTATGGAATAGTCATCGGTATACTCTCAATATGTGTTGTATATCCACTCACCCACGTCCAATCATTCGACGCGATTTCCCTCGATGTGGGAATATCCAAAACTCAAAAGATAAATAGCAGGCGGTTCGGGGTGAACAACCTCAAAGAGTTATTGATCGTTCGGTTCGTCGAATTCAGCGACCGACAATTACTGGATCGGCGATGAAAAAGTATTTTTTATTAAACCGTTCACGTCATGAAATAGGTATCATAACTGACAGCTTGAATTGAGAGATTAAGTAATTGAGCATGCTAAAAGGAGAAATCGTTTTTTTTAAGAATAACATGGATAATCAGAATTTTTTTCACTACTTTCGGTGCTGCTCTCGACATTCTCCGGTTTTGCGTTTTTATATAAAATGGATTTCAATTGCAAATTATTCATTTTTATTTTCAAAGCAGTCGTTAAATTTAGTGTTAAAGACCCGATAGATTGAGTTTGATGTAGTCGTTGGCTGCATGTTGTTGTATTGCTGGTAAAATAAAGAATATTTTTATAAAATTTAATCAGTGATCAAAGCAAGATCGCTTCGGCCGATATACAGTTTATCAGCTCTATCAGCCTCGAGTTATCAGTAACGCAACGTAACAAGTGCAATTGTGACTTAATATTATCGGCGATATAAAAAAATCTCACATTAGATAATCTTTCCAGAGCTCAATCTCAAAGTGATAAATCACTAGGATAACTGAAAAATCGGAGGTCTACCTGATAAATAATCAGGTACTCTAAAATGTTATCTGTTAACGTCAATGTTTTAATCCTTTCCTGTACTTATAGTTAAAAAATGGTGAATGGGTTAATGTTAAACTCAGTAAATAGCAACATAATGAAGACAATTCCTCAATTCCTATGCATTGTCAATGCATTTATTACGAAATTATACGAAATTTTTGAATAATTCAAAAGTCCAGGTTATACTTTTTCCACTTTTTCTGATTTTTTTTCCGACTCAGAATTATTAAAGACAAAATTCCGTAAAATTTTCGTGAATTAAGTGGAATACTTTACTAAAATCTCGTTCTTTGCCCGCGGAAGGTACGTCTATACTAGAGGGCCGTTATTCTAAGACTGAAGAATACGACAGAGAGGAAACTTTTTCGGCGAAATGAAAAATAAAAATATAATTTTATAGCTCGGAAAAGAACTGAGTCTATCTCGAAATTTCCATATCTGTTTAGAATTAAATCGCCCTCAGGTGCGGAATACGACCGATCGTAAATTAGCCCCTCGCTTGTTATTTTCCCAAAATCGCATGAAGTTCTGTCGACTGATTTTTGTACAACATAGAAAAAACTATACTCGGAAATACCAACACAGAGTATACCCAAAATTACCGTTCCATTATTCTGGAGAATTCGTAAATCACTACTAGCTGGCGTATTGCGAAGTTGTACTCTCGGTTCGTCAAAAATTAATTTCTCAGTTACTAAAAAATGTCCACGCTATGCAATGCTTTGTATACGCCGCCTTTACTTTTCAAATCGCAAAGATCACTAACTCAGTAAACAAGTGCGAACGAAAATTTGCAGAATGACCCACTAGAATTCAGAAAGGGTCCCCTCCAATTTCGTCTCCGGTTTTGGAAAAAAAAATACGGCTCCTCTGACTATTCTCTACGAAGAGAAAAGAAGTAGGGCGCTGCGCGCGCAACTTTGGAGAGAGGTAGCCCGAATTATGATTATCAGAACCTAATTTGTATAGAGTATTCTCATAATTTTTCGTGTCCCCTTTGGTGTTGGCGAGAGGGTACACTAATTTTTAAGCAATTTTTTTCTGCGGATACTTGAGATTCAACCTATCGCTCGATTTACGCCTAGTTTTCGTAACCTCCTCAATTCGATCGTTCTCGGTAATTGCATAAACGTTGAAAGTAAACGTAATCAAATGTCGCAATTGAATATTGATTTTGCCCTTCTCGAGAAAATCATTCGAAAAGTTGAGAACGGCAGTGCAGTTCACGTGATTACTGTAAATTACGCAAATGTTGGAGCAAAAGGGGATAATTATACGAGTGAAGTGAGACGTATACTAATCAAGTACACAGTTCTTGAGGATAAAGGTGATGTTGAGAAAGAAATATCTCTCTTCATGAAGCACATGCAGGACTTCAAAAATGAAGCATTGAAAACAGTGGTAATTATTTCGTTACAGAATTTAATACCAAATGCAGACTGCTTAGATCATTACTTGCAGGCATATCATTAATTAGTCGTTCTAAAACTCCTAAATATTCTCGCAAATGGTACATTATTTAAATTACTCGGGTTCTATAAAGGGGACATTATTATTGAAAATCAAATTTTTAAACTCGTCAAAATTTGATGTTAATTAATTGGTATATGTCTTAAAAATGAAACAATATCGAGATTGACTTTTGGTTTTTCGTTCTAATATCCACAAATGACCGGTCGGATTATTTTTACCGATCCTTCGTTTTTATATATGTGAGTATTTACCGCCTTTAATCCAGGGAAGAGCCGAATGTGCCTACTCATTGATAGTAAAGCTAAAAAGACTGAATGTGAAAATACCGCGTCGAGGCGATCCTCATAGCCGGGTTCAATGACCCGAAGTCTATGGCGACTACGCCGAAAGAGAGGAGAACACTAGATGTTGAGCCGTTTGCCATCCAGACATCATCAAAATAGACAATCTATCAAATAGTCAAATCCATATCATAGTCAAATTCAAATTGCTCGGTAGTAGTAAACACTCAAATGAATGAACCTTAATTTAATCAGAACTCATGCCATATCCAAACATTGAGTGCTTTATCATTCAATCTGCGCTTTTGTTTTCATAACTAATATTATCTATTGATTATAATTCTTTTTCTTGCGGTATAAACGTAAAAAAATATACCCAAATCGGAGCTAAAACATTTCAAATTCAGGAAAAATATTATCAAACTAAGAATATTAAATATTACCGAATTGGTATTTTTGTCACTGCTGCTACATTCAGCCCGTCTCGAAAAGTGCCTTTTCGTTTACTAGTAAACCAAAAATAGCACAGGTCGCCACTTGCAGAATGTAACATCACTAACAAAAAATATAGTTCGGATACACGTGCGACAGGGTGTTTCAACTCGTCGCACTTGTATCCAAATATACTATTTTTTATGCCTGATTGTTGAAAAGAAAACCTCAATTAAAATAAAATTTTCTCACGTACAGTGATCTCTTGTTAACCGTCACCTCAACAACGAAATCGAGAGATTTAGAGTTCCATCAGCTATAAAAGCATAATTTTAATAGACTAAACATGCACGAAAAAGAAAGAAAAAAAATTATGCATATAATGATTAACAAGCAGCAAATGTTGGCTTTAAATAGTCCAAAGTCAGCTGAATTGTTCGCGCCAACCCAGTATTCAGCCGATCCAGTGATGGAGAATTAATTATTGAAAATTTCCAATAGCTCCAAAAGGTTTACCGACATGAGATGAAAATAATGACGCAGCCTCTGAAGGAGATCAATCAAATGCTGAGTGTAACGCGTATACCTGATCTTCTCTACTTTCATCTGGAGCAGCCATACTTTGCGATCATGGAAGATCTGGCGCCCCTCGGATTCGCAATGGCGAGTCGCCTGACCGGCTTAGACTTGGCACATTCTATAATGGTAATTCGTGGTCTTGCAGAATTCCATGGAAGCTCCGTGGCGGTCTACGAGAAGGTAAAGAACTCAAGGAGCTTTAAGAAATCTTTCAAATCCTTCTTTTTTTCCTCCGCCAAATAGAAAATAAATTTTATAAAAATTATATATCGTTTTAGTAATTGTTTGCCGATAATTTCGAAACTGAGAGCTTTTTGTACTTTTTATCGGAATCGTCACTCAAATTTTCTGATTTTATGCTGTAATCAGGGAGCGAAATGTGACACCCATAATTTTCATTGTAAATTTCAGTGTGTACAGCAGGTGATTCAATCCTTGATTTTAGATACCCGAGTACAAGAGGACATTCATAGTGAATCCGTTCGCCACCGTTAGTGACGGAATTCTCCACCTGTATGATAATGGATTGAGATCACTGGCATCTGTCATTTATGGGTGGGAGGAACTTGGCCCGAAGTAATTTTTTAATTATAGTTTAATGGATTAAATGCCTTCTGAGAAGCGAATGCTATGCACTGAATAACATCTGCTTGCAATTATCTTCGATTTCAATAGAATACATGAAATTCCTTTATTTTCACTCAGTAAAGGTCAAGGAAAGGTTTGGGATTGAGTAAATATATATTTTTTTACATTTTCAGATACGCCGAGAAACTAAATAAACTCACAGAACTCATTTGCGATAAGGGCAATAGGGCTTTTGCCTATCGTGAAAATGAATTCACCGTTCTCATTCATGGCGACTGCAACCAACTCAATGTATTGTTCACATATGATGAGAATGGGAAGCCTAATAAAGTCGCAATGGTAAGCAATGTACATTGTGAAAGAACATTCTCAATTTTATGGTCAGTTGAGGGCATCTAGATCAATTTATTCCGCCTAATAACCAAATACCCAGGTAGGAATGAACGATGGAAATAAGGTTCGATGAGGCTTGATCTAGAATTGACAAAGACTGGTTGAGCCTTGACATCCAAGATCGAATCAACCTTGAACAAACATTGAAAAATAACTATGTTTCCAAGGCTGGGGATTCAGCCTTGTAATCCAAATCTAGTCTGAGGATGTGTGTAAGGCCTGATTTTTACTGGACGAACAAAGTAAAGATTTACTCATTTATTGAATGATAAAAGTAATCGAAACAGAAATTTGTTGTGAGAATTTTGAAATATTTAGATTCAACTGAAATTCCAAATAAAGAGACAATAGATTCTTCGTAATTTCACGTGGAGACGAGGTTTTCTACTCATAATTGTCAACGTCCCTATCTTTAGGAAGAGAGAAAAAATTTGTTAAATCACTTCAACATGATTGATTATGTATTGATTAGAAAATGAAAATTTAATATTAACATTTATGAGAAATCTAGATAAAAATTAATTGGTATCTTTCTTATCTCGTTCAATGAAGCTCGAGTTCGATGGAACATTGCTACTCATATTTGAAGCTGTCATTGATTTGACCAGGGAATTAAGTCTTGTCCTGTCTTCGATATCCTAGTCTCGAGCAGCCAGGGTGTTCCAAGCTCAAACCATTGCTGGATTATATATTGACGATCCATGCTTAAATCAATATACGCTCCAACAATGGCAAGAAGCTTGATTCAAGGTTGGGTTATCCAGCCTTGACGTCATACTTTGATCCAGCTTTGTTACCATCGTCAGGCTGGACTATTCCTACCTGGATTTCAATCAAGTAAATAACTAAAAAAATGCAAATTATTCCACATTGTTTCACTGGCATCTACGGCTAATGGGAAATGATCAATTTTGATTGTCACAATGACAGCGCATGTTTGGGCTCGTATTAAAAGAAAATTCTCTATATATATGGAATTCTAATAATGAGCTCATATAATAAAAAAAATAGCTGATTCAAAATCCCATGCTCCTATCGATCATGATATCAATGGTGGGGTGTGATCAAATTTATTCTTTCACATTACACTTCCAATATTAGTAGTCATAAGATTCTACATCCGGAACATTGACCTCATAAGTCGACGACCTGAGTTACACTAAGAAATATCATGATCAGTACGTCACTAAGTGCTAAAAGACATTATTTTCCAAATCGATATCTCCATTTGGGAGCTGTCAGTTGAATCCATGCCTTTAGGAGAAAAGGCCTGAATTCTAAATATTGGAATACATTCCGGATATTCGTATTAATTACCTACTCAAATAATTAATGACCAATGAAGGTTGGAATTTAAATTAGGTAGCCGAACTCACAGACCAAAAAAATTCTCAGCTCCCTTAGACTTTGAAAATGCCCGTCTCTGGTTCTAATATTTTTTCATATTTTTCCATTGCAGAACTCCCCTAAACTAATTTCACATATTGAATCAGAAATTCCAGCGAAGTCATACAGAACTTCATAGATTAGACCTCAATTCCTATTCATATGGTCGTCAAATAATGAATTTTCATTCGAAAATTTCTTGAACTTGTTAAAATTTTCAACCTAAATCGACATAAATTTTCGGAGTATTCAGAGATTAATATTATTAATTAATTTTTTTTCTTTGACAGGTGGACTTCCAAATTGCCTCTTATAACTCTCCAGCAGTGGACTTATTGTACTTCATGGCCAGCAGTACGACTCAAAACGTATATCAACACCATCAACAGTCATTGCTCCAAGAGTATCACTCAGTATTATCAAAAACAATGAAAAAATTACATTGTAAAACATCGATACCATCTCTGGAGGAAATTGAGAAAATGTACGATGACAGGGCATTCATCAGTGTTCTCTTAACATGTGTTGTCTATCCAGTTATCCACTCCCAGCCGTCCGATGTGGTTTCTCTCGATGCTCTGGTATCCGAAGATTCAAAGGGAAGTAGCAGGTGCTATGAGGAGAAACACTTGAGGGAGTTGTTGATAGCACGTCTCATCGAATTTGACAAGCGCGGATTGCTAGATCCGTGATGAAAAAGATGAAGGTTTTGAAGTTCTTCATTCGTCAAAGTCTAATAACTTCTAGAGCGAGAGAAATGTTTCTTATTTAATGAAATGATATTGACATTACATGATTCCATAGTTGATAACTTATTTACTCGTAAAAAAACGGTGTAGGGTACTTATTTATCTATTAGTGCGCCGTATCAATTTTTTAATAGCGTTTTAACCAGATAGCGTAAGTTGTAACTACGATATCTTACTTAAGTTGATGGTCTATATTGAAAGGGAGAAATCAATGAATATAAAATGTAGTGGGCTCACTTTCCACTCGTCTTCTTTATTGAACGGTGCAATGGAGAAATTATTCTCGGCCAACCACTCTAGGAGACTAAATACTGGTGTCAAAGACCAAAAGATTATTCGTCAGCTAACGAATGAAGTCTCTGTTCGTCCACTGTGATTTATTGTTTATATTCCGGTAAACTGAAAGGTCGTAGGCACCATCCCTTAATTATATTAATACAATTAATATTGTTAATTCTACTAATTTCATTAAATAATCTAACAATGTATTTGACATTTTGTTTTCAAGTATACCCAAAAAATCGCAACTAAAAGTGCCTCGCTACGGATTTTTGAAACACAAATCAATTTTTCTGAATTTATATTAAGCCATTATCATTTTTATATTCTTATAATATAATGTATTGCGTTTTTCTAGTCTCATATAAAGCGATAAAAACACCGATGACTAGTTGGGTTGAATAAGAAATTAGTATAGCTACTCCCCATTCTTAGATTGAATGAACTTTTGGCAACGTTTGTACCGACACAGTTGGCACACACACATTGCCATTGTTGCAATTCTGTGCAACAATAGACGCACGACAATTCTTTAATAAAAAAAAGCCAAACAAATATTGAGAGTGAAAAAAAATTCCAACTCGGCATATGTTGAATGATAATAAGTTTCAGATGAAAAATTGACAACTTGATCGGCGAGATAATTTCAGCAGGTTTTTGACTACTTATCTGCCTTAATATCAGATACATTGGAATTTTTACTGATTCGTGAATATCTGAACATTGATAAAAATCGTGTCCACTCCAGACAATTTTAAGGGAATCTGAATTATCAGAATGTTCATCAATTTATGAAAACATCATCGATGATATCACGAATTCTCTGGCGACAGTCCTACGCATTTTTACCACGGTTTGAATTAGGTAGTGGGAGTGCGTTCCATATTTTTCATTGCATGTGCGTGTAATTACAGCGTTAGTGTTCTACAGGGTGAAGCATAATCGGAAGGATTACATGCGGCGCGTAGCACCCCAAGGAATCCCTGCGATTACACTTCTGTGTCTGGATTACACACACTTGCAAAGAAGAACACCATACGCTGCTCGGTCGGTAACTCAGCGAGGCACTCTCACGCGGGTAGCGCGCTCGAGTGTAATCCCTGAGTTCCCGCCCTTGCAACGTAATATACGATTTAATATTACGATAGCGGGATTAATGGACGGAAAGAAATTTGGATAGGTGGGAAATTCCCTCTCAATATACCTAGTCCACAAATAACAAGAAAAATTCCGATATTCTGGGACCGGGAATCGAACCCAGAATCTTCCGATTACCAGCCGGGTGCTCTTCCCATCTGCGCTATCCGAATACATACTGATTTCCATTTCAATGATTTGTCAATAGTCAATATTCAGCCACACCGTCGCTCTAACAGCAACTATTTTGATGACAGCTGAAATGAACGGAGTGACCCCAAAAGAAATTGAATGGAAATTCGCTAAAACTTTGGAGAATACATAAAAAGGAGACACCCCTAAATCTCCTTCCCGTCGATGCCATCGAACACTGTAGCCTCCCTCTGAAATAAATCCCAGGAATTAAAGGATATCTCAACTCACGATTAGTTTTACTCCTAATTCTTTCATCCTTCATCTGCAGCAGCCGCTCATACAGTCATTTCAAGATCGAACATAAATTCAAGCTTCTCCGCCTCCTCAGATTGATCTCATTTTCAATTCAATCCAGCTCCATTCGTTGTGGACTTGACTCTCAGATGCGCAGATGAATTTCCGATGTGAGCATAGATGCACCCTTCACCAATAGATCTCTTCGAAACCCCAGCAATCTTTTTTCCTTCAGCAAGTCCAAGAATATCAAATATCCCTCTTTTTTTCCATCAACCTCCGTATATCCGTAAAGTCCAGCTATCAGTTATCAATTGTCTTGTTGGATTTATCACCCCGGGAAATTCCTCAGTCGGGATTCGCCCTGAGGATACAGCATAACTGATCAATCGATGCTTATCATACTGGCCGAGGGAATCAATTCACCCCCGATAACATCCGGTGCTCGACCGTCACTATCTACCCTCGTCTGACTTATGCACGCAATTGGTATCCCGTAAACAATGTCGCGTCGTGTCCATGGGCCACGATACGTCCACCGGAATGAGACGCCCGATTAACTCGGAAAGCTAATTAATATCATCCGAAAGTCCCCCCCCCCCCTGAAGGATACCAATTCACCATTCAAGTTAACTCCGGATTTGTATTTGGTCGTACCCGCTTGCCCCTCCCACTGCTTGTCCTTGAGTTCGGGTAGTACATGGTGAACCCGTCTAGGGAGGAGAGAAGGAGACGAACGATCTAATTAATCAGTTTGATTTCTATCTCTATATACCAAGTCAACCTCCATTAATTTGATCCCTCACGTTTCTAGTCAACTTCGATTGTCAGCCATTCCGCTCCAGGACTCAATTGGTGAAATCCATGAGATCATTCAAATTTAGCATTATCGTGAGTGCTAGATGACGAGCAATTTGTTTGAGTCTCAGCATTTTCGGTTTTCCTTATTAATCCGCATGGAAAGTTCACTTTTACATCAACACTATTGTAGTAGCTAAGCAACAAAAATTGTAACAGCAAAATGTCTTAGACTGAGAAAAAAAACATTTGCAATGAGATTTCCTATTGGTTCCAAAAGCGAGGCCAATTTGATCATGACAAAAACTGATATAACGCAATGTTTTTCTTTAGTTTTTTCAACGTAAATGTATAATATTTTACTGCAAGTTTCACTGACTTTTTTTTCTCAGTTTGAGGTATTTTGCTCTTGAGTATTTTCAAGCCATAAATTTCTCAATTATGTTTCCATAATAAAAAACCACTGAACACAAGAAACTCAATAGGAATAATTGCAACCAATTCTAGTCTCGTTGCAATTATAAGAATTCAATTGATTTATTCACTTCATACTCATTAATATTAGATGTTACGTTTGTTTCAATTGTACGAATTTCTAGGGGTTGCATTGAGTTCGTAAATGTGTTGAATTACTCGTATATTGAGTTGAGTTGCTGTGTCGAGTTGACGCTTGGTGAGATTGACATATGTTACTTAGACCAACTGCCGATTTCTTGAGAAAACTGTCAAATCATGCTCGTCAGAGATAATTTTTTTTCTTTTTCTTTCAATAAACTCAATTATTTCCGGGGAATTCTCATTAGACCACCTCAGATTATGCAAATGTATCCCAACTCATTGATATCGAAAATACCCCCCTAGAGTATCCAGCGATAATATCGCCTTGTATCCGTTTACACATGCTTTGTGATGTATACTCAAAGGAAATAATTGCGTAGATGATCGATTGGCGGTCAGAAGCCAGAGCAGCGGATATGAGAAACTTGCCTCCACGATCCTCAAAGCCAAAAGCGATATCTATCGATAGACTAATACATGTAGAGTAATTCGCCCGCCTTGGCTCATGGAAATGGGAAAATGCCTTCGCAAATTCTTGTCGTGAAAGTACAAACTGCACCTGCCCCCACAAATGCCTATGCTTATCAGCAACATGAGCCCTTATTTGCAGTAAAGGGACTTTGATATTGCCGTAGAGATAGAGGAGTCGTCAATGCAGATGCCTGAGCATGCGGACTTTCCATTCAACTGAAAAACTGAATATAATTTTTATTTCTACTTTTATTGTTGCGCTGTAGTTGGAGGTGAATGAAAAAAAAAAATTACAGCGAAATGAATAAAGTTCACAAAACCTTTCAAATACAATCACCAAGCCCGGGCAATTGTCGCCTGGGTCGCATAGCAGGGCTTCGGACGAGGAAATAATAAAAAAATTCTCTCACTCTACTCGCCTCCCTTTTGCTTTTTATTCTGCCCTTTCATTTTGATTTTTTTCCATCTGGCTTCGTTAGTCGGAAAAATAATGGTTTGTTTGGAATATCGCGGCGATTCAAACTGGCCAAAATCAAGGATAACCCTCTGCCGTTGAAGAACACAGCCAGGAAGGCATTGAGAAACAGATGAGTATGCCCAAAGGGACAGGTCTGTGTGGGAGGACGAGCTTTCTCTGATAAATACCTCCGAGGGCTGCGCAATCACCCAACGGCATTCATAAACTACTCAGGCCCTGTCGCGAACTTTGCATCAGGTCTGCGGGCGATGTTCTGATGGCGAATAATAGGCAACTAGAGGGACCAACATAATGCTCGGAAATAATGTACTTCACGTATCCATCTACCGCCTGTATGCGATGAATTTTCGAATTGTCGTGGTCGGGGGGAAAACTTTCTCCCGGTCCTTCATCCACTCCACATTGAATTTTATGTTGACAACAGCCCTCACGTCAAAAAATATGTACACACGCAATACCAAACTTTGATAACATGCTGAATATGAAGTTTACTTTACTATAGGAACCCAACAACATCTGCCATTTTTTATTTTGTATTTTTTCTGGTGGGAGTTTAATTAACTTTGAAGCAATTTTGGGGCAGGTAGTTTACATTCCCGCCGTGAATCGTCAGATGTTTGAAACTCGTCTGTCAAAGTAGACGTAATTTTCTTTGAAATAAGGGATTTGTGGTAGATTCCTCAATCTATTATGGGTATATATACTGAATTTATTTAGTGTTCTTTTTATCCTAATCATCTCAATCATGTAATCTTCGAACAATAAAAAGCCCCCGAAATTTATTTATTTATTTTTCTTTCATTTTTTAATATTTTGTCACACCTGTACAATTTAAATGCACGGAGAAAAAAATTCAAGAAAAATTACGGAACAACCCGACTAGAAATTCCCGGTACGGTTTGCCGTATTCCGGACATCAGGGCCAGGTGTGTAAACTTTATACGACCCTGGTCAAGACTGTAACGCGTTGGAGGTATTTGGACCGGACTAAGGTGGCCCTGGTCAGGGCCTGAGCTGAGCGCCTTACTCAGGTCTTTTCCTGGACAGCTTGGTTAGGTCCTTAGACAGGTAACTTGCTCAGGTCCTAAGCTGGGCACCTTACCCAGGTCTTTAGCCGGGTAACTTGGTCAAGTCCTCAGCCGGACTACTTGCTCAGGCCGTCAGCCGACAAACTTGCTCAGGCCCATGTCTGTAAACTTTGTACGGTAC